>JAWQFJ010033939.1:10000-20000 GCA_034096865.1 Theodoxus fluviatilis
AGCACGGATCGCGGATTTCACAGGTTCTGGGCGAACCACAGTCGCACTGCTCCTCTGCCTCCACCCTGCCGTTCCCACACCGTACGGCAGCCAGTACGAAGCACGTGCCCTTATAGAAAAGGACAAACTCTATATTCCCAATACTGCTGAAATGGTCGTTGTCAACCACATTTGGGGACAGAGTACTCGGAGTACTCTGTCCCCGGGGACAGAGTACTCAGAGTACTCTGTCCCCGGGGACAGAGTACTCGGTCTTTGAAATCTCGTCCTTACAGTCACGTGACATGCCGATGACCATCTGATATATCGCGACATGTTCTTCACTCGGCGATGCCTCCCTGTAGGCCGGCACTGTATTCAAATAGTTCAACAAATCTTGTCCCATTCGAACGTCGACCGCCATTTTGATAGGTAAACTGCCTGTTGTTGGCAGTCTCGTTCTCGTTCAAATGCCGAGATTTCAAAGACCGAGTACTCTGTCCCCAAATGTGGTTGACAACGACCATTTCAGCCCCAATACTACATATGGAAAAGCGTTTGTTGTTTGGATGGCTCTGCGACGTTGGTTCTCGACTGCTCATGATGTACCCGGTTTTCCTATCTCGCTCATGGCAAGGAGTTTTGTCGTCATGGCGGGCACCAAATAAATGGCCAAGCTCGTGTGTGAGAGTAAAAGACATTTCTGTCACTGTCCTGGCTGCTCTGAACAAGGCATTGATTAGTAGAGTGTTGTAAACCCCAGTTGCCCTTCTTGTGCTCACATACGGTGCACATACGCCCGGCTGCGTATTTGTTCTTTGAGACTTTCCTATCCATGCAATTCCTAGTGTTGAGCCTTCCCACTTTCGGTACGTTACACCTGCATTGACACAAGCATTTCTGGGAAGTCCTGGAAAGTTACTGAACATTCTGAGCATTGCCTCACTGCTCTCATGCAGTTCCGCGAACATTCCCGCTGACTGGAAATCCTTCATCACAATCACACTGGCGATTTCAAATCCAATATTGTCTTCCAGTCCGTCGTTGTTGAAGTCGCTTCGCCGAAAAATTTCATCAGCGTAGGCCACCATAGTTCCTATCAAGCGAATCACCTCTGCTATGTCGGAATAGGCGTAGTACTCGAAAAACAAGTGGTCCGCGTAAAAATACATCACGCACGATCTGGCCTGCGGTCTGATTTGTGTCCTCTTTACACGGCCCGTCCTCAGGACGTTCCGAGAAAAGTCCCTCTTGACTCTCCCTTGAGAGTCTTCGGTCTTGTGGACAGTCCCCGCAGGAATGAGGTGGGGGCGATGGCTGGCCTCCCTGGTGCCGCAGGGACTGGATCTGGTGTTGGTGTTCGCTGCTGTAGCTACTCGCAGCTGGCAGTCGGAAGAGCTGGGGTCTCGCTGCAGATACCTGGCAGTGGAACACACAAACAGCGCGTTAGATGCAAAATGTGTCTCTCTGTCAGTGGCCGAATTTATCTGGAGCCCATTGTGAACCGAAGGAATGCGTTTTAATGGTGGTTTCGTTTATTCTTGCGACGAGAAAGCCTGTCTCCTATAGGGACTCTGTGAGGCATATGCTGGTGGAGTACCCCCGCTATACGGCCTTAAGACAGATTTTAAGTTTCAAATTCCATCCGTGATATGTTCGAACACCCCAACAGTTTCCAAGTTGGCGGGTCTTTATTATATATTTTGAAGTGAACTTTCATTTCCGTTAATGTTGAGCTTTCATTCCAACTTGTTGTAAGGACTTCTTTTAAAAAATAGAATTTACTTAATCTCTTTTAGATGTATTTTAACATAATTTGTTGACCTTGAATAGTCTTTTCAGGCAAATAGACTGTTAACACACATTCAATCAACCAATCAACCAATCAATCAACCAATCAACCAATCAATCAATCAATCAATCAATCAATCAATCAATCAATCAATCAATCAATCAATCAATCAATCAATCAATCAATCAATCAATCAATCAATTATTCATTCTTTCTTTCATAATCCGTGCGTGCGTTTTTTGTTTGCTCGTTCATTCATTCGTTCATTCATTTTTTCATTCATTCCAATGGAAATCTAGTGACGAGCAACGACATCTACACAAATGTCCGACCGTTTCATTCAATAATGACCTTAAAACAAATCGACGCTGAGATGAATAGAGTCTCGGTTAAAATTTCTCACCTCACAAAGACAGAAATTGGTGTGGGCGCGACTAATCCTTTGGCAATAAAGAGCCTTGCAGACATTTTCCACTGATGACTGCATGACCTACTTAGTGTTGCACCATAAGCAGATCAACGCTATCTACAATTTCGATTAAAATTGCATCCACTTAGTTTCCGTTCTCACTCAGGACGAATCACTTGAAAAGCGGGCGCAGTCACAGAGCGCACACCACGTGTTTACAGCTCGCCTTTGGCAGCTCGGAAGGTTCTCCGCTGCACGAAGAAGTAGACGGACTTTACCGCCGCACTAGAAAATTCCGCCGATACCACAAAAAGTAATCGACCTCTCCCGATTGCGTACTTTCGCGGCCTGATTTGCGTGTTACGTGGTACACACAAATTGTGCTGGAGGGTTTCCGAGTGCACAACAGAGTTGAGCGTGGTTGTGATCGTGTTGTTGATGGTGCTTTTCCAGCGAGAAAATGTCAATACCAGCAGTGAAACAGAAAGAAAAGTACATTGACAGTCTTGATAAGTTATCAAGACTTCGTTATGTTGATAAAATATCAGCTGTGGGAGGACTAGATCCGTATAAAATTGTTGACTGGTCGGACGATGTAAAGCTTTTCCCCTCTGTAGCAGTTGAGGACATCCATGACTATTTGGTGCACAGAACCAGTTTCTACACCAGCAAGGCTTTGAAAGGGTGGGTGAAGAGTCTCTTCGTTCACAAGCCACGAGGGTGTGACAACACAGTGATCACTGCAGAGGTAAGTTGGCCATCATTGGCGTCAGATTGTTTAGCCAGTTTTCAGAGTTTTGTGTTCCTTTCACTTGATGCAGCTGCACAAATTTGAACCTTAAAAAGAAAAGATGTATGTGCATATCAAAAGTGAATTAATGTTTGCTCTTTAGAATTAAAAGGTGTATGAAAAGATGCATACATGTGTCAACAGTGAATTGATTTTTCTTGTTTTTTTACTTTTAGGTGTACCATTCCCAGAGCCTGTCGGAGAAGCCCCTACAGCCATGGGTTATTGCGGAGGCTGATGGTACGATTGTTGCTGCCCACTGTGATTGTATGGCTGGTATTGCTGAGTCGTGCAGTCACGTTGCAGCGTCGTTGTTTGCTGTTGATGCTGCAGTCCGTCTTCGAGACAGCCAAACATCAACCCAGGTAAAACCCATTTAACAACTTTAAATAAGTGATACAGGTGTGTATGTTATGTGACATGTGCAGTGAAGTAGATGTTTATGCCATTTTAACACTTTTCGACCCAAGTAAATATAGGTAAACCAACCTCTGACGCCCAAGTGAATTAGTAATTTTCAGTACTTTGACATAAAACGTGGGGTACCTCATAAAAAAAGTTGTCAAAACAAAAATTTATTAATTTCAAGGTCGACACTGGTTCTTCACTCTCCTTACTTACTCCTGACCGGCTTTCATCAGAATATGACGGATCATACTCGTCCAATTCATTCTCCTTTGGATGCGCTAGATAACAAGCTGAGCTCATTTGCAGGCACTCGATGCAGAATTTATTTTTTTATTTAAGTACGTATTGTTTTACATCTACGTATTGAAACGAGCTGAACTCGTTTGCTGGACGCAATGTGTTAAAAGATGAAAAATTCTATGTTTCTTCTTTTAATATTGTGAACATTTTGCTTTGTTATATTTTGCAGGTGCTTGCTGGGTGGGTTGTTCCTCTAACGAAGGATGTCGTTTACGCAAAATGTGCTGACATTGACTTTACAAAGGCAGCAACAAAAAAACGACAGCTGGATGCCCTGATCGACGGAACACCAAGCCAGGTCAAAGCAAAAAGAAAACCAGCAGTTGTGCCAGAGACGACACCGGAGGAACTGCGCACTCTGTATGACTCTATTTCATTTGCAAAAACTGGATTCAAACCAGCAATCTTGTCGCTGGTCCCAGAATATGCTGCGGACTACGAGGCGGCCACACTCACGAAACTGCCCAAGTACCTCAAGGATTTGGAGGACGAGGACCTGGTGAAAAAGATGCACAGTGAGGTGCTGCAGCACTGCCAAGGTATAGACATATCAGTTACTTTGGAGCAAATATTGCTTGTTGAAAAGGAAACGCGAGACCAAGCCAAATGAAGAGGTTGGGGCGAACTGGCAAATGGGGCGAAACGGCCATGACCCGACTTCTTCCTTGCTTCTCCAGCACTACTCAGAGGGCCAGCATTGTTTCATGTTGTTTTTACATTCCACAATTATGTTAGACCAAGTTCACCATAAGTGATTTCATGAAAACAAACTTACCCTTGATGAAGTGTCTAGAACAAACGCGTGTCCAAGTGCGAACTGTCTTGTCTGTCACCTCCTTTCTGTTGATCTGTTTGATCCAAAGTCGTCTTCTTTTTGCTGTCAATTCGCGAATTTGTGACCCCTTGTTAGTAATCACTGTTGGAATCCTATGGTAGGACACAACATTCGTTCGTTTACTACTGTGGGAACAGCCATTCACACAGCAATCGTTCGTCATTGTGAAAATGAAAACTTTAAAACACGCGGCTGGCAGTGCATTCAGAGTAACGACCCTCCAGCAAACCCTCCAGGGGCGTGTACACAGAAAGTGATGACGCGAATCGGGAGAGGTCGATAACTATAATCGATGTAATTTCTGTAAGTTTATAGATAGAGCCTTCAATTAATTTTTTTTATAATGTTTTTGTACACTCTACACATAAAAGGGAAATGTTGGTTGCCGGTACCTATTTGACTCAAGAGTGCCGGGTGGATTGACAAGGACAGGTCGTGCTCTTGATTAAAGCACTATGGTCCTCGTGCAATCACACTCGAGTGTACACAAACGCTCACACGCACGCACACAAATACACGCCTACACATTCAAACAAACATATCCTGATACAAACACACATTGAAGTACAGCCGCGCTTGAGTGGGCATAGATGCACGAATGTTTCATGCTGCATGCATGGATGATTTCTGACAAGTGTTCAAAGAAGAGTCCTTCAGTAAGCCCCGTTTCCCTCATAACCCAGTCAACGTCACAGTTGTTGATAGGTCTTGATTCGTTCATTTCGTCGTCCAGTTGGGTCCCTTTGACTATCGATGATCCTAAAATTTAATAAAAACTATATTCTTGCCACTGATTTAATTTCATACAGTTAATGATTCTGAGCATAGAACTGTTTGAATTTTGAGTATCGCCCCAGTAGCCATAGAGTTGCAGGCCTCCAAATGTATTCTTTTGGGACACTTTTACAGGGGAGAGACAAGTAACAAACCCGCAGAACCAGGAAAGTGACAAAAAATGCGATATTTTTAACTGTTACTTCCTGGAAAGTGAAGATTTCCTTCCAAATATTGGTATGCATCCTTTTATGTCTTGGATACAATGGCACCATCTAGAAGAGTCTCCCACGAGCTGTATGTCCAAATTTGCATATCCTTTATATATATATATATATATATATATATATATATATATATATATATGCAAATAAAACATAATATAAACTAGAGAGCACTCTGAGAGTGCAAACATCCGCCATGGAAACCACAATTTGTCCTCCATGGCCTGCATAGTTCAGGCAGGATGTTCTGCTTGCCCGGCCTGACGCTACGAAACTGAGTTCATTTTAGCGCCACGCCCCCTTTTCATCTCTCAGCGCAGAACGCATACGCCGGCGTCTTGAATAGTCTGGTGTTATCAACTTATTGATGCGCGAATAAAAATCTCTTTTAGATAACAGATAACCTCCTAAATTTAATTAATTGTTTGTTGGGTAAAACTCTGACCTTGTACGACATTTCATCAGGATCCGTTTCAAACTATTTGAAGTTTGTTTGGCCAAATAACTAATCCATAAATGAACAAACCGAGGTGGGAAATTAGAAGGAAAGTGGCAAATTAATTAAGGAATACATAGTGTTTAAAAAGTATTTTATTACGAGCATCATGCCATTTAACCTAACTTGCGTATCTTAATTACTAATCTGCATACATAACAATATGCACTGTAATACGCAACATGCGCTGATGTTTGTGCAGTCACTCGCATAATTGATCAACGAAATCATCCAAGATGATCCAGCCTTACACAAAAGCACGGATTCTACTTCTCATGAGATAATACATTTGGATAACTTTAAACATTTCAGAGTTCTTTGTATGTTGCCCTATTTGCTCCGTCAATGCACTGTGCGTAGTGATTTCTCTGAAATCAACCTCAAGGTGCTTGACTTTATCCTGTTACTTTTTATTTTAAGTCGAGTGTTCAATCTGCGGTCCTTTCCTTCCTGGTCATTGTGAAGTGTTATTTAAAACATGAAAATCATTTTAAACATGTCTTTCTTGGGAGAAAAGAATCCGACTAAATGGAGACAGGCAGCCATGTTCACATGTAAGAAAACTGTTCTGCTAGCAAACTAACAAATATAAAACACGAGGTTGAAAACTTCAAGTGTCAGTAACTTCTACAACCAATATGATGGTCACTGACGGTGGTATTAAGCTGCCTGGTTGTGTGTTGAACTGCTGCTATTTTAGCAATATCACTGCAGACAAAAAGGTCTCAGTCAAGCTGGAATAAAGATGTTTCTTCTTATGCGTGAACAAATAGCTGGAGAATAAATGAATATACCAACGAATAAATGAGTGAATGAAAGGTTGAGGTTTAACGGCTATCAGCCTTTGTCGGCTATGTAAAGCCATTGATCACGAACTTCAACAGAACTAATTAGATTAAGATCAGTGAGGTCACGATTTCCCTTGCTATTGCCTTGTGCGAATCGCGTAGAGAGACACAAGGGTCTATTTCTTACCTCCAGTCCACATGGGGGAATGGCTGGATAATGCACATTTAGCATGGCTACACAGCCCGTGAGGTCTTTCTGGAGTAAGATTGACTAGCCGACCGCAGACGAAACCAGAACATTGCGAAATGGTTAAAAGTCGATCGACAGTGTTACAGCAAGTAACCCAGCAACTTGCCTACCTAGGAAGGATTCACTGAAAAGGTCATGGCAATCATTGCACATCTCTGTCAAAACCTTCATTTGCAGCCACAAACGCGCAATTAAGACGGTTCTACAACTTTACCAGCTTTCAATTATAGATTATGATAATGTTCACGGTGATGATGATGATGAAGATGACGAAGAAGACGGCGACGACGAAGACGTGACGATGATGAAGGTTTCCAGTCTATCAGCCTTTGAAGGCTATGTTAGGCAATTGGTCATGAAAATCACTACTGTTGTGAATGTAATGTGAGATGCCTGCAGAAGGTTCGGGAACTTTCCTCCTTTGTGTGTGAGCGGGGGTGGAGGCGATTTCTGCCTTGTCAGCACGCGGAGGGTCAGGGGGTCAGAATTAGTCAGCAGAATGCTTGGAGGGGACTGGAAATTTCCCATCCCAATACGCAGTAACCAACTGACCACTGATTGGTCCTCGTGGGTCAGGGGGGAGCGGGAGTCCCCTCCAGTTTGCCGACGTGGCAATGCAGAAGTCGCTTAGAAGGATTCCGAACCCAAGCACGGGAATATTTAAACGTGTGTGCATGCGAGGGTAAGGTCACTGGAAGCTGAGAGCGCTTGGGAGGCTGTAGGAGCCGTATTGAGGCGCAGCCTGAGCAGCACGAGTGACCGCTGTGGGTGCACCAATGATTGCTGTAAGCGCTGATCAGTCATGGAATAAAGATCCTGTAGAAAACTCACGCCTAAGTCCTGCTTCTACTTTCCTGGCGCAAGTTGGGACGGACCTTAAGTTACAGACCATCATTCCCGCAACACTACAATAGATCAAATCACGACTGCCTTTGCTTTTGCCTTATTCGAATCGCACAGGCAGACGAGGTGGGTGTATTGTTACCCCCAACCCACAGGTCAGACTGGCAGCACTGAGGCGAACGCTGCTTGACTTCATAAACATCATCCGGACATACGATCTATTCTCCCGTGTGATCAGTGGAGTCTATCATTTTGGCAGCAACAAGGGAGGTGACTTCCGCCGACTCTTTTGCACGGGCTAATTTTTCGCACGCTACGTAATTTGCAGAATGAATAAAAACAACCCAACTGCAAAAATAACTCGCACAGCAGTAAATCCGGCGTGTGTCGGGAGAGATTTCGCACCAAAACGCGTGCGAATGCGGAGGGAGGTAACTCTCTGGTGACTTGCGACGCCATTTTTGCACGGTCGCGTTTTTAGCACGCTACCGTCTTCAGTCGACATTATTGGAGCAGATAAAACCTGTATAACACTCAAAGACAAATATTAAGGTGGAGTGAAATAGCTGTGGTGTTTATATTCAACATTTCTGTCATGTTTCTGGTCCATTGTGTAGCTTTTCGGCCAGCGCATGTCACTCAAGCAAATCCACCGGTATTGGATTTGGAGGGAAAATTCCGTGAGTTGTAGCAAAGATTATGGTTGTAGTAAACCACCTTAGACTAGAGTGTATAGATAGTGGCAAACTCTGTCAAGGATGGTAAATATTATATACAGGGCATCTCGTCTGTTCGCTCTGTGATGAGGTGCACCTATCACCGAGTGTATCGTACATCTACTGTGTCCATGTCATAAGGTGCACCTATCACAAAGTGTAGTGTACATCTGCTGTGTTCATCCTCTATTGACATATCCCTTCTTCTGTCTCTTCCCACCCCCAATCCTGTGTGTCAGACCTCTCTCCAACCCCCTCCCCCATCCTTCTGTAAGGCAAGCTGACCAGCTGACCGCTCTGTGACCCCTCCTCTACTGTGGTCTGATTGTTAGTGCAGCTGCCCTGTCAATCACTCCTTGCATTAGCGTGACCCCTGGCTAGTGCGCCGTCCTCTCACTCTGGCATCTGAATTGTAACATTTTGAGTATAAATGTAATGTTTCCTCTCAAATAAGACAACCACTTGCAACGGCATATGATTCATTCAATAGACTGTGTTATGCTGAATGAGGCAACATATGTAAGAAGTGATTTCAAAGCGAGTTCAATTAAGTAATTCCTTTTTTCTTCCAAATACAAGCACGAATTGGGAGCCATGGGTCAGGATCTGTGAAACAATCCATCCCCTGGCTCCTGTGAGGTCCGTGCATCTGCTTGATAATGGGGAGACGGCACACAGCCAGAGAGACCCCATTCCATCTGGGTCAGAGAGAGACCAATTCACCACCCGGTCAAGAGGTTCATCTTACTAAGAGCTTGTACCAACGGCCAATAAAGTGTGGGAAAGTAACTCGACTTCGCCCCTGCGTCGTACTTGACTCCAACCTTACCACCGACCACCACAGCTCAATGTAATGGAAAACTACCGACAATACCAAATTCAGAATTAAACGAAGATGTATTATAGTAGGTATGTCAGTGAGGCCATTTTGACGTCTGCGCAGAAGCGGGTAAAAGTTGTTCCGGTTTTGGGCGGGCTTGCCAAACCGTGTCAACTAATAAGGCTTCTAGTGAGTTGTCTATAGCTTGGTTGTCAACCAAATTTGGTGACAACAAAGTATACGATAAGATGAAGCGACGTTTTTTATTCGTAGCGCTCTCTTCCGGAAGGGAAAAGAAAAAGATTAGCGGGAACATCAGCTCTTTAAAAGGTATGATAACATTTCTTACAACAGTTACAAAGGACGTCCAAAGTAATAAACGTCGATAGAGTATCATTTCAAGATAATTTTTGCCAAGTTTCATCGGTCTGAGTTGTTTAGATCAGTAGAAATTTACGTTATGCGGATGATCGTGTGACGGCCATTTTTCATTTTGACCGGTTTTCGGGTGATGACAAGACTGAATGTATGAGCAGTTTGACTGTTGTTTTCAAAAAACAAACACGTGGATGTAGT
>JAWQFJ010033939.1:25000-27776 GCA_034096865.1 Theodoxus fluviatilis
CCACCTCCGGTATGTTAAAGCTGCATTGACACAAGCATTTCTGGGAAGTCCTGGAAAGTTACTGAACGCATCGAGCGTACCCTGGCTCTCCAGAGTCAGATCTGTGAGCGTTCCCGCTGACTGGAAGTCCTTCAGCACAATCACACTGGCAATTTCGAACCCAATATTGTCTTCCAGTCCGTCGCTGTTGAAGTCGCTTCGCCGAAAAATTTCATCAGCGTAGGCCACCATAGTTCCTATCAAGCGAATCACCTCTGCTATGTCGGAATAGGCGTAGTATTTGAAGAACAAGTGGTCCGCGTAAAAATACATCATGCACGATCTGGCCTGCGGTCTGATTTGTGTCCTCTTTACACGGCCCGTCCTCAGGACGCTCCGAGAAAAGTCCCTCTTGACTCTCCCTTGAGAGGCTTCGGTCTTGTGGACAGTCCCCGCAGGAATGAGGTGGGGGCGATGGCTGGCCTCCCTGGTGCCGCAGGGACTGGAGCTGGTGTTGGTGTTCGCTGCTGTAGCTACTCGCAGCTGGCAGTCGGCAGAGATGGGGTCTCGCTGCAGATACCTGGCAGTGGAGCACACACACAGCGCATAAGGGTACGCTGAAGTTATACAGGAGTCGGAATAACATTGGGGCAAAAAAGCCTTGTCTGGATTTGGAACCGATTTCTTACAAGAACTGACTGGTGGAACGTTGCGTTGTGTCACAGCAATTATTTCAGAGAAGATCGGGAATGCCCTTTGGCTTGCTTTGGATTGAATTTCTATCCAGCCATCTATAGTCCTTGAAAAACGGCCTCAGGTTACAATTACCCAGAGCATGACCTGGGAAAAGTACAAACTTTTCCTGAAGCCCAGCACATAATCCACCTTTTTAAATACTTTGTTTGCATGCAACACGCTCATGTTAAAAAATTACTGACACATGTACGAAGAAACCGCAACTGAACAGCAGTATTAATTCCTCAAAGCATTCTGTAGAATATATCATTGTTTACTTAAATCGCTATATCACTATAATCGATATGTGAGTCAAAGTCAAATCCAGTCGAAAGTCGGGCCACAGAGAGTAACGTACGCTTCTATGTAGTTTATCGTGCAATCGGAGTACTGAAGATGCGATTCTGACCCTCGTTCATAACGTAGCCGACCATCTCGAGAAGCCCTCCTCGTACGCCAGGATCCTCTTCATTGACTTCAGCAGCGCCTTCAACACCATCCAGCCTCATCTGATGATGAGGAAGCTGCTGGAGTATGACGTCAACCCAGTCCTCATCAGCTGGGTCTTCAGCTTCCTCACGAAACGAACACAGCGAGTGCGTGTTGGACAGGTTCTGTCTGACGCCATCACCACTAACACAGGCGCCCCTCAAGGCTGCGTGCTGTCACCCTCGCTCTTCACGCTGTACACCGCCGACTGTCGCCTCAGGGATCTCATGAACCTGCTGCTGAAGTTCGCAGATGACACATCCCTGTCAGGTCTCATCCTGAAGAAGGACGAATCGGCGTACAGAAATGCCGTGGAGGAACTGGTGAAGTGGTGCGACGACAACTTCCTGGAGCTAAACGTGACCAAGACCAAGGAGCTCATCATAGACTTTCGACGAGACAACAAGACCACGGTCGATCCCATCGTCATCAAGGGCGAACCAGTCGAGATGGTTGATACATACAAATACCTGGGCACCATCATCGATAACCAGCTCGATTGGTCACCGAACGTGGACGCCGTGTGCAAGCGGGCGAACCAGAGGCTTTTCTTCTTGAGAAAGCTGCGGCAGTTTCGCGTCAACTCTGAGATTCTCCACCTCTTCTACCAGGCGACGATTGAGAGCGTCGTCTCCTTCAACCAGCTGTGTTACCACAGCAGTGTCAGGAAGGGCGACATGGAGAGGCTGGAGAAGGTCGTGGATGAAGCCGGCGCCATCACTGGCTCCGACCTCCAGCCTCTCAGTGATCGCTACCCCAGTGTGGCCATGAGGAAGATGGGCAAGATTCGATCTGACGACCGCCACCCTCTGCACCAGGCATTCGCGTCATGCGAACCCACTCGTGAATCCTCACGTCGCCTGAGGTGCTGGCCTGCCAGAACAAACCGCATGAGGGATTCGTTCCTCCCGACAGCCATCCGTCTCTTCAACGAGTCTCGGTGAATGGGTAGTATGCATGAAGATTGTTGTGAGACTTGACGTGAATGTGGGACCAGGAGTGACGTGAACTGTGACTGAAGAGTGGGTGATGTGAACTGTGACTGTGAGGATGAGTGATGAGAGTTGTGACTATGTGACCAGGATTGATGTGACATATGACGGAGAGATTGGAGTAAAGTGAACTGGGACTACGAGGACTTGTAGTGCTGTGAACTGTGACAGAAAGGACTATGAATGGTGTGAACTATGTCTGTAACAACAAGGAGTAACATGTGAGAGTGTGTGTGTGTGTGTGTGGGGGGGGGGGGGTGTGCATGCGTTATGCGATGATGATCGTGTATGTGTTATGTGTGCTGTGCGAGTGTGGTTGTTGATGTGCATGCAGGATGATGAACATGATGGGGGGGGGGGGGGGGGGGGGGTGTTCTTGTACATGTGTTATGGATGAAGATCGGGTATGTGTTATTGCGTGACGATGATTGTTTGATGTGCATGCTTGTGTCTTTGTTCCTTCTGTGATTACTTGTTTTGGTGTAAAATGTTTCTCTATTAAATTGAATTGCCTCTGATGGACTCCATAACTTGAATGATATGATTGAGTTAATTAATGTTGAACTGTTTTTGTTTTTGTA
>JAWQFJ010033940.1:0-30000 GCA_034096865.1 Theodoxus fluviatilis
TTTCCACCACTTCGGTAATTTATAACACATTAACTATCACCGAAAAATATATAGATCAATAATTACATTTGGAATGCGACCCACAATTAAAGATTTTGTCCGCGATGTCTGCTATTGATCAGCAGTTGTCTGAGTTTTGTTTGGTGATTCACAGCCTGCTGTCATCGATGGAAGATCACACGACGCTGTTACTCGATCCGTTCATCTGCCCATCCAACCGTTTATCCTTCGTTGTATTCGTGTGTGTGCGTGTGTGTGTGCGTGTGTGTGTATGTGTGTGTGTGTGTGTGTGCGTGTGTGTGTGTATATGTATAAGGTTCAAAGAGGTTCGCCGGAATGAAAGTTACAGTACGGAACAGAGATTCACTGACAGAGAAGGTTGACGCGACTCGACGGCGCCCCCTAGCGGCGAGTTGCTTCCCTTTACCCGCGCAAAAGCGCTCATTGGGGAAAAAAAAGAGGGGGGGGGGGGGGGGGGGGGGGGGGGGGGCCGGGGGGTGGGTGGGTGGGGGGCTGTGAGGGAGGGCGAAATGCGTTTTTCCCGTTTTGTGTGAGTGTGTGTGTGTGTGTGTGTGTGTGTGTGTGTGTGTGTGTGTATGTGTGTGTGTGTGTGTGTGTGTGTGTGTGTGTGCGCGTGCGTGCTGAGGGGGTCGGGGGTGGCGATGGGTAGGGTGGGGAATGGGGTAGGGGAAGCAGATGCAAAAGCAGAAGACTTCCATCTGTTCAAGACGTGATGTCAAGCTTTGGATATACTCCTGTGATCCTGTACACAAAGCCGTGTGTGACTTACTTCAAAAGTTACAATGGCACTACAGACATCCTGTTATCCCTCCAGGTTTTCTGAAGGTCCTACAGCCTTTATTGTGGTTTTTTTAATGCCAAAACCTGGAGGTTCAGCGCCAGCGGTTTTTATATGCCGGCCATTAACTGAGCCTCACAGGAAATATGAATATTTTCTTAGTGAGAGAAATAACATTAGTCTGAATTTTTTTAACGATTCAATTCTCATTTAAGGAATATGTTAAATTTTACAATATTGATAGGCCCTAAAGCTCTGACCATCGATCCATCCATCCATCCATCCATCCGTCATCGTCGTCAATCTCCTCCTCCTCCTCCTAGCTGTTGCTGCTGCTCTTTTTCCCTTCTTTTCCTACACATCAGTTTTCTTCTTCTTCGATCTTGGCCCCCTGTGGGTTTGGGGTCAAAATAAATCCACCGCATCTCCCCACGCGAGTTGTAAAGAGGCAAATAACTTAGGAACATCGTGATTGTTTTAATTTGGCGCTTATTCTATACTATTGCGCTGGCAGACCGTTATACACTTCATCCAATCATTTTTAAATTTCTTTTTTTATAACCTACATGCATGCGTTCATTATGATATAATGGAATGTAATAGTATGTATTGTGGAGAAAAAGTTACAAATGACGTTGGCATGACTTGAACACCGTAGATATACCAAAGAACTTGAGACAATTGTCTCAAGTTCTTTGGATATACCTCCAGCAATGCTTTCGTAAGACCAAAGGTAAATGCTTATAGTGGCAATTTCATATCGTGATGAAACATGCATGCTTCGTGGGACGATCTGGTTGCTTGCTCTAACAAGCAACAACCATCCCCAATGCTAAGTTTGCCCGAGCTGCATGCGATCAGCCGGTATACTGCACATGTACTAGTACTACCAAAGACCCTATGTATATAGGATCTTTGGTACCACTACGATGTACAGCTAACCCTGTGAGTGTGACCTCTCCTTCCATTGCATTTTATGTAAGTTTTTCTTGAATCTTTAATTTATTTTGCTACGAGGCCCAACGATGAATCTATTTTGATTATATATTTGCGCTGAATATGGTGACAAGTGCTCTTTCTGCAGCTGATACATTTTTTAAAAACAATGGCGACAAACTGTATTAATTTTTGTACTTGTAATGTTGCAGACAACTCGCGCATGTGTGCTTTAGTGCTGTCAGAGTTACCTACCTTCCTTAGTGGCGCTGCGCCTTTTCTGCCTGTCGGTCACGATTTGTAAACTTTCTCTTAAAACCGCTTCGTTTTAGCCTGGTTTGGGAGCAGTGTATGGACAAGAGGGCAAAAAAGAGAGTTCGTGAAGCCAAGAGCAAAGCTCGTCCAGGTAAGTGCCCGATCGGATAGATTTTGATCGAATAGAATGCTTATGAAGTGGACCTGCCGAAAGTGGGTTGCTATCTCCCGCCGTGTGACCTATTTCAGGTGTTGCCAGGACTGCAAAAGACTGCAGATCCAGCCAACGTTGGTCGACACTTCTAAACTATGGTGTGGAAAGTCGATGACCTTTGTAGTTAGTAACTGTTTTTATATAGAGAAGTAACTGGGGTTGATGAGGGTGCAAAACATAGCCTATATATGTTGTATCAGTTCGGCCCAAGGGACGAAACACTGGATTCGCAGTTCCACACGCACAGTCACTTGAACTTGGTTGAAGCTGGCGATTAACTAATCATCTGAGCAGGATTTTGACTTTTGAAGAAAAGAACATTTGATTCCTAACAGCTATGAATCGAAAGAAAATATTATATTAGTAGATAGATATGTGCTTATCATAAACAATCGGCGAGGTGTCTGGTAATCAGGTAATGGCTGCATACATCATTACATGTTTTAGTGAACACACCACGGCCACGTGAAATTTGCCTTCTCCCCCCCACTTCTGTCGCTTCCAAACCCACCTCCTCTTCACAATTTGCTTTCACCAGTCTATTTTCTCACCAGTATCCTTCCCATACTAATCTATTGTTAATGTTAGACTAAAAATTTAAGGATCAGCACTGGAATAAATTCATATTGATACACATTATTAACCTTTAAAGTGTCACCTAATTTTATTGGATCAAGAAATCGGTATAATAATCTCCAGACTTCGATGTAAAATAATGTTAATAACTATTTGCTGAAAGTGTTGTGTTTGTGTGTGTGTGTGTGTGTGTGTGTGTGTGTGTGTGTGTGCGTGTGTGTGTGTGTGTGTATGTGTGCGTGTGTGAAAAAAAATCTATTCCATTTACTATCGGCCAGAAAAATTACCGTTGATAAATGCTGCTTTTAATAGGAGGTAAGGACATGCTGCAAACTGGTCACAGGGTCAAACTGTATTTGTGTCACACGGGCTATAATATCCATCCATAGTTTCTTCACTTTCTTCCAGGACAGGCAATGATCTTGAACATGGACATTTCTGGGACTAGAATTAGCATATATGATGCCTCCATACTGCCATTCTCTGCCCCTTGCTGCCATTTCATACTGTCCCAAGCCTCTAGCAAAGGAATGAGCTCCTCGATACCTTTTCAATACCTTGAACTCATTGTTGTAAGTCTTAATTTAGTGATCATGCGATGATTTCTTTGAAGAATTGCCACTCACAGAACATATTTATCTCTAAATATAGAACAGTGGGTTTCCAGGAGATAAATACATGTAGGTGCTCACACCTTGCTAGCAGCTGGGGTGGTAAGAGAAAGAAGACTTGAGTGGAGAATGGTGGTTGTGACGAGAGCACCCTTCCTCACTTGTTGGTGTCTGCCATATTGTTGCTTATTAACCAGTGGGGTGGGTTAGTGTGGCTGCCAACCCTGTTAGGATGGTGTGAGGTGGTCTGCCGACCTTATGATTGCAGTAGAATGCACCATGTTCATTCAAGATTTATGAGAGGCGAGTGGTGAAGGAACACTGACACTTGCCTGGTGTATGAATTAATCAGTAAAGTGCTTTGCGACTCCAAGCAGTGAGTAATCACAGAACGACTAGAGAATTGTGATTAGCCAATCAACATGGGACATTGGAGTTCGCCTAACGACGGTGTTCGGTTGGTGGATTGATGAGAACTGAACTGAAGACAACATGTGATCAAATAAGTACTTATGTAGCCGATCAGCGATTGGCCCTCTGTTTGAGATTACGACTGAAGACACCCTACATGTGTTGTGATTGGACAGAAAGGTCTGAGGCTTTTGGGCCCCAGAATAAAAGCCCCTGCAAACCCCTTAATGCGCGCGCGAGTCCAGTTATTCTAAGACAGCCACCGTAGGTGTGCGTGGAAGCGCCCTGTCTGAAATCCACGTGGCGCAAGCCGTTCTACATCGAGAAGAAAAGTTCGACTACCTCTGAAAAGAGCCATGACTGCGAAAGACAACTGAAGTATCGTCTCCTCTCCACATCACGAAGCTTCTCCCGACGAAAGCGGCGTTTGCCTCACCCCTACCACTGAGAAAGACGGATGTCTGCTTTCTCCACGTGCTTTGCCATTGTGAGCGTCTTCGTCTTCGATTCACCTTCTCCCCAGAAACGTCTGCTCCAGCACCCAGAGTTTCGCTCCAGTCGTCTCATTCCACAGAAGGATTACCAACGCCTGCCGTCATAAGCAAGAGAATTCACCCCTCGACTGACCAGTCCACTGGGTGGAGAAAATTCCAGTGTTCTTAATTCATTGTGGTGTGAAGGTGCCTGGCGGTGCACCGGTTTCCCCCTTCCCCTTTCCCTTCCCTCTCCCTTCCCCCTCCACGTGCGTTTGTCACATCCACCATCGAACTCAACTAAAGAGACCGCTGATTGGCTGAACCTGCACCTTCGTCAGTTAAGTATCATTTCGTTGGGTTTGGCAGACCACCTTTATTTTATATGGGGAATTAGATTCAGAATACTTATTGTTGCATAATTATTATTATTAGTATCCTAATTACCGCTTACAGCGCTCTCTTAGGATTTTTATTTTGAAGGAATTAAAGTGTTTTGATTATGATCTGTGTCCTCACCGTCATTTCAGTCTTGTTCCATCTTTGATTGATGATTGTGTGAGAAGAGTTGCGAGTGGGCAGTGTGAAGTTAACCCCTAGATTAATTTATTCATAAACGACCCGAATTAGAAATAAGCTAACTCGTTCAGTGGTTCTGAATGTCTTAGGATTAACAAGTGCTTGACTTGACCAAAAAGACAGGTTATTTCTAAAGGTTAGTTGCAAGTATCTTTTACTGACCTCACTGTAACTTATGTAAGTACTTTTTTAATAACCCTTTTCGCTGGAGGAATACTTTTTTATATAAATAATTTTGTCTTGTTTATTAATCTTGTTTCCCATTGTCTTCACTTTGACTTGTCTTCATTGTAATAGGTCAAAGAACTTTACCTTAGGCTTGCTCAAGAGGCGCAGCGCTGCAAAGCGCTGTTCAGCGCTGCATGTGATTCACTCCTGAACAGCAATTTTGGGGCGTGATTCACTCTGCGCTGAGCAGCGCTGTGAATCACCAATCCGAGATGATTCAGACGATTTTGCATCATTTTCAAAATGGCGTCTTCGATCCCGCACTGGCCGTCGATGCGTAAAATAACCCTCAGAAACATCATTTTGGGACTGGAACGGGCTTTATCTGCCCCAAGCGCCCTGTATGCGCGAGTAATGGCAAGTAAGGATGACACAGTAGTGGACTTTATTCATGCAGAATACATTTATACGTGCATAAACGATGTCTGTGGCAAAGAAAACACTTTCTTCGAGTCTATGAACACAACATGGGGCGCAGAAGATTAACCTCCCCTTTAACAAGTGAAGCGCTGCACTACATCTTACTTCTTAGGTGTTCAGGAGAGGCAAAGAGCGCTCAATCGCCAACATGAAGCGCTCATGCAGCGCGTTGTACTCCTGAACAAGCCTCTTGTGTTGTGTGTTTTATCTTGAAGTGGCTTTTGACTTGGCTTTTAGTTTAATGCAATAAGTTTTGGATTTTATCTTCTTTGTTTTCAGAACTTTGTTCTGAGAAGCATGGCTGGCATAAGCACAATTACCGAGAAACATTTGACCTTGACCCCTGCAAGGTGAAAGACACAGTTCCTCGCATTGACGTGACACAGGTCAGTCGCGAGGAGTTTGTGGAGAAATACGAGAGAACCTACACTCCAGTGGTCCTTCTCAATGTCCAGAAAAACTGGCTGGCAACTGAAAAATGGACGAAAGAGGTGAGTAGTTTGTGTTGGATATCTTACTTGATGATGAGAAACAGTTTGTGATCAGGTAAAGTTAATGAATGCCTGTACTTCTTGAATACTTATGAATTGGGATCTATTGTTACATCACACTGGGACATGGTTGCTTATCAGCTGTTGGATGCCGAGATAATTGGTGGTGGTTTTGTCCGTGATTGGCATGCTTCATTGTCAAGTCTTGCTCTGATGTGATAGCATGCTCTGGGAAGACATTCACTTCTGTCAATCTGTGTCACTCTTGATTTTGAAATCCATTTATTGTTTGATTCTCTCTGTCGCTGCCTCTGTGTTTATGTGGGTGTGCATACATGTGTGTGTGTATAAAAATGCATGCATGAGTGTGTAAATATGTTTTCCCTCTCTGTCAGTGTCAGTCTCTTTCTTCCTCATTATACTGACTCAAGACATGTTGCTTGCAGCGCCTGGCCAAGAAGTACCGCAACCAGAAGTTCAAGTGTGGGGAGGACGACGAAGGTTACTCCGTAAAGATGAAGATGAAGTACTTTGTGGAGTACATGAGTCACAACAAAGATGACAGTCCCCTCTACATCTTCGACAGCAGCTATGGGGAGGTAGGTATGGCCACGTGCACTTGGCTTCATGTAGCTTAAGGACAGGTTTTAGTTTTTTCTACACTGAAGAACCGAAGTTTTCACTAAAATTTTCGAAAATGAGATTTTTTTTACCAAGATCAAGATCACCCTCTTGACTTTCACATGTCAGATTATATTTTCTCTATCTTGCCTCAAAATATTTTAAAACTTTTTTTTAAAGAAGTCAGGTGCACTGTCTGTATAGTTCAATAAAGACTTCAAAGTCATTTTTCTCTGTTTGTCCTTTTTTAAATTGTTACTGATCTTGTGTGCCCATTTTCTCAGCCAAATCTTGTTCAATCATCTTGAACTTTTGAACACACTCTCCAAGGTTGTATGGAATCATCATAGACTAAGCATATTGAGGTTAATTGAGTACTTTCTGAGTTATGGATGATTCTTTCATACCTTAGCATTTGTTTTCACGGACAAAGATGAAGTGTTTTTTCAAAATTACTCATTTACTAACATATGGTTCAAAACTTATAATTTTAGTTTGTGAGATTAAGCTATGTTTAAATAAGGCAAATACCAAGTTTGAAGCAAATATCTTCAAAATTGACAGAGATAATAGACACACAAAATGTGATACTATTTATAGACCCATCCGCCATATTGGTCATGTGACTATAGCAATGTCATTACAAAGTCTAATTTTGCATACTTCATGCAAGTATCTATCATATATGAAAAGATGGACTTCCTAGGTGCATAAACAAGGATTTTGACTAAAAAACTAAAACCTGCCCTTAATGATAGATAAAGTGAAAATTAAACATACATACATTACTTGTAAGAAAAAATGTGGAAAAAACTGTTTTGACACTTTTCGGGTGTGCATATTTCCATAGGTGATCAGACTCAGAGTCTATTAATTTATTCATTTCAAATAAAGGAAAGAAGAAAAGAGGATGAATACAGGTATAAAAACTTGGAATGTTTAATTAGATGAAAAGTAATGTTATTAGCACAGTCCAAGGTTGACTTAACTTGCAAGCTTTCTCAGCCTTGATTGGCTAATGTTTAAGATGAGCTCTGCCCTTTTCCCCCTATTCACTGGGCCCTCTGATTCTTCCTCTGTTGTGTTAGACAGTTCCAGTTGTGAAGTTTCAGTTGCACAAATGTTTGCACTTACTAATCACAGGGCTGTCTGATGGTCCTGTGCTATGCTGAATGTGCCTTTGATGCTTGCAGATGTGTTGTACCTTGTACTTACTAATCACAGGGCTGCCTGATGGTCCTGTGCTATGCTGAATGTGCCTGTGATGCTTGCAGATGTGTTGTACCTTGTACTTACTAATCACAGGGCTGTCTGATGGTCCTGTGCTATGCTGAATGTGCCTGTGATGCTTGCAGATGTGTTGTACCTTGTACTTACTAATCACAGGGCTGTCTGATGGTCCTGTGCTATGCTGAATGTGCCTTTGATGCTTGCAGATGTGTTGTACCTTGTACTTACTAATCACAGGGCTGTCTGATGGTCCTGTGCTATGCTGAATGTGCCTTTGATGCTTGCAGATGTGTTGTACCTTGTACTTACTAATCACAGGGCTGCCTGATGATCCTGTGCTATGCTGAATGTGCCTGTGATGCTTGCAGATGTGTTGTACCTTGTACTTACTAATCACAGGGCTGCCTGATGGTCCTGTGCTATGCTGAATGTGCCTGTGATGCTTGCAGATGTGTTGTACCTTGTACTTACTAATCACAGGGCTGTCTGATGGTCCTGTGCTATGCTGAATGTGCCTGTGATGCTTGCAGATGTGTTGTACCTTGTACTTACTAATCACAGGGCTGCCTGATGGTCCTGTGCTATGCTGAATGTGTCTTTGATGCTTGCAGATGTGTTGTACCTTGTACTTACTAATCACAGGGCTGTCTGATGGTCCTGTGCTATGCTGAATGTGCCTTTGATGCTTGCAGATGTGTTGTACCTTGTACTTACTAATCACAGGGCTGCCTGATGGTCCTGTGCTATGCTGAATGTGCCTGTGATGCTTGCAGATGTGTTGTACCTTGTACTTACTAATCACAGGGCTGTCTGATGGTCCTGTGCTATGCTGAATGTGCCTGTGATGCTTGCAGATGTGTTGTTCCTTGTACTTACCAATCACAGGGCTGTCTGATGGTCCTGTGCTATGCTGAATGTGCCTTTGATGCTTGCAGATGTGTTGTACCTTGTACTTAATAATCACAGGGCTGTCTGATGGTCCTGTGCTATGCTGAATGTGCCTTTGATGCTTGCAGATGTGTTGTACCTTGTACTTACTAATCACAGGGCTGTCTGATGGTCCTGTGCTATGCTGAATGTGCCTTTGATGCTTGCAGATGTGTTGTACCTTGTACTTACTAATCACAGGGCTGTCTGATGGTCCTGTGCTATGCTGAATGTGCCTTTGATGCTTGCAGATGTGTTGTACCTTGTACTTACTAATCACAGGGCTGCCTGATGGTCCTGTGCTATGCTGAATGTGCCTTTGATGCTTGCAGATGTGTTGTACCTTGTACTTACTAATCACAGGGCTGCCTGATGGTCCTGTGCTATGCTGAATGTGCCTTTGATGCTTGCAGATGTGTTGTACCTTGTACTTACTAATCACAGGGCTGCCTGATGGTCGTGTGCTATGCTGAATGTGCCTGTGATGCTTGCAGCACCAGAAGAGGAGGAAGCTGCTGGAGGACTATGATGTTCCTGGCTACTTCAGAGATGATCTCTTTAGCTATGCTGGGGAAGAGAAGCGTCCTCCTTACAGGTACAGCTTTTTATCTATGAGCTGGCTCAGGTGTGAATGAGTAAGTGGGAATAACAGTGGGAGGCACACATACACACAGACAGGCAGACACACACACACACACAGACAGATAAGCACAGATGGACAGATGCACAGACACAGATGCACTGATGCAGGATGGGACATTATAACTGACACAGAGGCACACACAATGACACAGTGACACAGGTGTAGAGAAAGACACAGATCTCTAGAGACTAAGACAGTAAAATAAACAGATGCACTGCGACAGAGATTTGAAAAACATATATGTATATTTTAAGGTCACTGAAAAGAATGCAGGCTCACAGAGACCAAACAAGACAGATATAAACAGACACCGATGCACATTAACACAGGGACACCCACTGATGTGGAGACTGCCTGCCAAAGACTTGGCTGTACAGAGAGCTGGACAAATGATGACAGAGCACTGACTGCCATTGTTGTGGATGTTACAGGTGGTTTGTGATGGGGCCTGACTGTGCCATTGTTGTGGATGTTACAGGTGGTTTGTGATGGGGCCGCCGCGTTCGGGAACAGGGATCCACATTGACCCCCTTGGCACCAGTGCCTGGAACGCCCTCGTCCATGGACACAAGCGGTGAGGATGCTTTTATGATCTTGGAATTGTGGTGTAAAAAAGGTCTTGGGGACCCACAAGGGTGATTAAAAAAAAGGAAACTGGACATCAAAGAGGCCTGTGCTTGAAGAGGAAATCAAACATTTTTGGATCAAGGACTATGTCCAGAACACTGGATTTCCTCATTACACAAAGGATTTTTTATCTTCTCCTGACTCCTGATGGTTATTTTTTATTGCCTCTTGCAGGCTTGGAGTGGATTTCCACCATGGAATCTTTGCCCACCAATTCATACTGAATTTAAGAAAGCCCCATAACTGAAATTGGAAGAAACATCGGAATGAGTTCAAAAGATAAAGAGTGGCAGCCTTGGAAAATCCTTCACGTGGTAAAACAATTTCATGTTAATTTTTGTGATCTTATCATATTCTACCCTTCTTCCCGAGCTCGGAACAGTTTGTTTCATGCCAACGTCTTATGTAGAACCAAAGTTCTGACATATTGCAAAACTCAAGAAATCCACAAAACGAGAAAACAGGTCAAAGTCCAACTCAAAAGATAATGCTTTACCAACTCAAAAGCAGCAGCTCATATTGCTCAGTAGTCAATACATAGAATGTTTGTGCACTAAAAGTACTATGTAAATGTTCATGTGCTGTCAGTTGTGACTTTTGAAAAGAGCTTTTCAATGATACCCATTGTGGCAGGGTTACAGAGTTGTCATGTTGTGAGGTTAAATCAACTGCAATCTCAATGCCTCAATTAAAGGACACATCGATAAAATATTTTACAGCTAGCAGCAAGGGATTTTGATGTGATTTGTACTTCCAGGTGGAATGAGAGAAGGATGGGAATAAGTTCCCTATCATGGGTGTGTTTGGAAGGAATTTTCTCATGTGAACTTAAAGGAAGGAAATGATACATGAATTAAAATGGCCCCGTAGTCTTGCATCTTTACCAACTTGAGATTTTGAGCAAACCTGCACAATTCTTGTCTTGTAGAAACCAGAGCACCATGAAGTTATCACTGAACTTGTAGACTGTTTTGTATTTACCGTGTACTTTTTCAACTTATAGACACTCCATTATTCAGGAACTACGTGCTTCTAGAATAGATGGAAGCACTGAATAAGTCTACATTTGGCTTGTTGACACCTGAAGAGCAGAGAAATGCCCACTGACATTTTAGATGGATGAACAGAAAAGGAACATTGGATGAGTGTGTAATCAGCCTGAAATTCAGGCAGTAAAGGTAAAAGTACAGGTTTCATGTAGTCACTCTTCACCCATGTGTAGGGCTCAAACTTCTTTACATTTTACCTCCTGATCATTGCACCAGTAGACAAATACTTTACTTACATGTGCTTACAAGCTTACTGAATGTCATGTGGGACTTGACAGGTGGTGTCTTCTGCCTACTCACACTCCCCGAGAGCTGGTGAAGGTGCGGACAGATGAAGGGGGCAAACAGCGGGACGAGGCCGTCACCTGGTTTTCCGTCATATACCCACGCACCCAACAGCCCTCTTGGCCCAAAGACTGCCAGCCTGTATGTGGGGGAACATGTGTGTGTGTGTGTTTGTGTGTGTGTGTGTATGTGTGTGTGTGCATGAGTGTGTGTGACTGTGCGTCTGTGTGTGTATATGTGCGTCTGTGTGTGTGTGTGTGTGTGTGTGTGTTTGTGTGAATGTTTGTGACAGACAGACAAACTGACGGACAGACAGACAGACGGAGGGACAAATACTATGTGTTGCTGACAGACAGACAGACAGTTTTGCAGACAGACAGAGGCCTTTCAGAAAAAAACATGTTATCTTGGACTGGTCAGGTATTGAAATTGATGTGTAAATCTGTTTCAACTATCACAATAAACTTTTCAATGACTAACCAATGGGTAAGAAAACCCACGAGACATGATGACGATCCTCTCCCCACTGGATTACAAAGGAAGTGAAATTTCAGATGCAGTTTGCTGTTGTAGCTGGAGATCGTGCAACGCCCAGGGGAGACGGTGTTTGTGCCAGGTGGCTGGTGGCACGTGGTCCTGAACCTGGATGACACGGTGGCCGTCACCCAGAACTTCTGCTCCCCTGTCAACTTCCCCATCGTCTGGCACAAGACTGTGCGTGGCCGACCCAAGCTCTCCAAGAAGTGGTACCGCATCCTCCAGGTAGGCGGGAAGACCTTGCACAGAGACTCACACACAGACATGGAGGTGAAACAGAAGCATCAACTCAGATGGGCAGCCTGAGAAATTAATGGCTGAATGTAGCTGTGAAAGATTTATCGGGGCCCAGGTGTCAGGGGGTAAAGAGTAAAGCAGACTGAACCCCAAGCTTGGATGAGAAGTTGCTGTATAAAACCAGTGCCTGTGTCTCAGTTTTCAAACTTGTGGGCATCGCAGTGTGCTGTTATCCTTGGGCTCGCTTGTCAAGGCCAGGTGTGCAACATGACTGCCTCCTTGCTTTTGTGAATGCCATTTTCTACGAAGTGGAGTCAAGACCCAGTTTTTCCATCCAGTTTTTTCAGTACTACTTGCTCTCAAGACTGTTTATATTAGAGGTTTTGTTTGTAGTGCTTAACCCTTACGCTGCTGAGTATTTTTAGCAATGCGTCATTGCTCTGTGCTGACTTATCCCCCAGAATTTACTCCAAAAACGGTCACCGTCTTTGAAGTCAATTTTCATATTCTTCTTCACCTCTGATTAAAAAATGCAAAGAATAAAAGTTGTAGCCGAGAGAGCTCTGTACACAGTGGTATGCAGCACTTGAATGAAATTTATCATAATACCTGTGTTTTATTCTCAAAATAAAATAACAACAACAACAAAACAGACCAATGAAATGCCTTTACACTAACTTTATTATCTAATCATAACCTCCAGCAATTATCAGGCTTGATTTCTGATAGGTTACCTAGTAAAAAGAAGGACAAAAAAGGCCTCAAATCCTTACATGCACCTCAAAAGTCACCACGTACTTGCTGTGATCATGGAGTAGGGGTGTGGTTGGGAGTGGGGAAGACGCTGATCACAGTGCCTAAAAACAATCACTCTAACCTTGTTGAAAGCAAACGATTTTCATGAGGAATTATAAGCATAACTATTTACTCATCCACAAAATGACACCAATGGAATATCTACATGTTACTACAGGTACAATGACATACTAATAAAAATGGCTGAAACTGGAAAATCACACACACACACGCACGCACACACACACACACACACACACACACACACACACACACACACACACACACACAGCTTCTACCCAAGGCAACATGCAGTGTCCATAGCAGGTTGAAAACTATCTAGGAAATCAAGCAAAAATCTCTACAGCAGGTTTAAAATCTCCAATCTCGAAACCGTGAGTGAGGCGCGAGTTGGTCGACTGGATGGGCTGCGAAATATTGCGATGCATACCTGATTGTTTGTTCGGTCATTAGTCCAAATACATCGTCATCGAAGAAGTAAGCGAAAATCTTGTTGGCATCGTCGCTCTCAGTGTGAACAAGTAGGCCAGACGTCTGACAGAAGGGAGGAAGCTAAGCATCTTCGGAAGCCTGCTGTCGGAAAGAGCGTGATGCGCTTCCTGATGCACGTCTTGAAGTTGATCTACTTGACGATGCTCGCTCCGATGCACGGTAACGGTTCGAACTTCGACATCTTCCCGCGATCGGAATCGCTGCAATTCTGCTTCTGCCTCGGCAACATCATCTAGATTGAAAGGCTCGAACTCTTCGTCTGAATCCTCGCCAAACAAAAGCTCTATTACACGCTCATCGATGTCTTCTGACAAAACTTGACGCAAAAAAAACATCAAACTTCGGAGCGAATTTACTCGAAAACTTTGTAGAGATCGCCCATACAAACTGCACATGCGCAGAAAGCTCGGGATGTCCGCTTTCCTGCTGTGGTATTTATAGATAGTTGATGTCATTTGCAAGGGAGATAACCGCGTTCAAACTAACCCACCCTCAGCGATCGAGTGCGGACGGGATCTCCCGCCGTCCGCACACAGCGGTGAAACCAAGCTCGGCGGGAATTCCCGCCGGCCGCACGCTAAGGGTTAATTTAAAGGGCCCATGAACACTTCATTTTACTTTGGGTGACTCAGAAGAAATGTTTAGCAGCCTGTTGTCTTCTATTCTGTATTGCTTGCCAGGCTGCGCTAAGTCGAGTTTCCCAGAGGTTAGCGGTTTGTATCGGTAGCAAAAAAAAACTTTTGTGAGATGATCACTCAAGGCGGGAGATTTAGTGGACAGGTTGAAGTCAGAGAAATGCCTTGAGCTTCACCATTGCTCGTCTGTGAACATTTGGATAGCTTCTCACAGTGTGAAAATACTGTCTGGATAATGCAGCTCTAGTGTGATGAGGCTCCCCCCCCCAAAAAAAAAACCCAACCAACCCTTTTTTTCTGCTGATCCTAGACTTTTTTGTTTGATTGTGCAAAAAAAGAAAAAAATAAGAAGAAAGGAATGGAAGGTAAACAACAAACTACATGCTGTCCCATCTTCCTTGCCCTACCAGCACTTAGGGAATCTACTATGCACAGTTAAAAAAGCATTTTCTGCAAAAATAAAATGTGGTTTATGTTCAATCTGACTCCCCTAAAAATCTAGAAATAAACGAAGTAGAAAGCTTGGGCAGATCTACTGACCTTACTTATTTTTTTCATGCCACTACATTCTTTTTGGCCTAAAGGCTGCCATTCCAAGCATTCTGTGGTGGTGATATTCCAGCAAAAGAGACCAGAGATTGCTGCCATAGCTGACACTGTGGACGTGAGCAAGTCATCAGGCTTCAACTCCGACAGCTCCTCGTCCTGCTCCTCCTCCTCCTCCTCCTCCTCCGACAGCAGCGGTGAAGAGGATGCCAACAGGAACATCCACCAGGCCAGGAAGAGGTGCGGAGTGCAGGGGTCCCTGTGTTTCAGTAGGATTGGGTGATGTGGCAGTGTGAGTGCAGGGGTCCCTGTGTTTCAGTAGGATTGGGTGATGTGGCAGTGTGAGTGCAGGGGTCCCTGTGTTTCAGTAGGATTGGGTGATGTGGCAGTGTGAGTGCAGGGGTCCCTGTGTTTCAGTAGGATTGGGTGATGTGGCAGTGTGAGTGCAGGGGTCCCTGTGTTTCAGTAGGATTGGGTGATGTGGCAGTGTGAGTGCAGGGGTCCCTGTGTTTCAGTAGGATTGGGTGATGTGGCAGTGTGAGTGCAGGGGTCCCTGTGTTTCAGTAGGATTGGGTGATGTGGCAGTGTGAGTGCAGGGGTCCCTGTGTTTCAGTAGGATTGGGTGATGTGGCAGTGTGAGTGCAGGGGTCCCTGTGTTTCAGTAGGATTGGGTGATGTGGCAGTGTGAGTGCAGGGGTCCCTGTGTTTCAGTAGGATTGGGTGATGTGGCAGTGTGAGTGCAGGGGTCCCTGTGTTTCAGTAGGATTGGGTGATGTGGCAGTGTGAGTGCAGGGGTCCCTGTGTTTCAGTAGGATTGGGTGATGTGGCAGTGTGAGTGCAGGGGTCCCTGTGTTTCAGTAGGATTGGGTGATGTGGCAGTGTGAGTGCAGGGGTCCCTGTGTTTCAGTAGGATTGGGTGATGTGGCAGTGTGAGTGCAGGGGTCCCTGTGTTTCAGTAGGATTGGGTGATGTGGCAGTGTGAGTGCAGGGGTCCCTGTGTTTCAGTAGGATTGGGTGATGTGGCAGTGTGTGGCTTCATTGGCTTTGTTTTTGCCCAGGATTATGATTATTTTATTAATAGATCAGAAAACTTTTTTCTCTCCATGTATTTTTCTATCTTTTAAAAAAAATGTACAGCTCAAAAACTGTACAGTAAAATTATATTTTTGGTTTCCTTAGAATTGTAATTTCAATATATAAAATTTGTCGCATCCTTTTGGGAAAATTCCAAATACTTTTGGAAAGGATATTTACTTATTTTATTTACTCAAATCTCCATTTTTAGAACTTGTTTAATGTATGAGATCAATTGGACAGTACGAAGACCTGCTCTCAATCGTGAAAAGCAGAAAGCTGAAGTGGTACGGTCACGTGTCAAGAGGCAGTGGCCTGGCCAAGACCATCCTGCAAGGTACCGTACCAGGTGGGAGAAGGAGAGGCAGGCAGAGAAAGAGGTGGGAAGACAACATCAAAGAGTGGACAGGTTTGACCTTTGCTGACTCACAGCGAGCCACAGAGGATAGAGATTGATGGAGGAAGATTGTCCGAAAGTCATCAGTGGTGCCTCAACAACCCATCTCAGGGTTAAGAGACTGAACTGAACTGAATGTATAGCTGCTGACCTAGGGGCTAGTATCTCAAACCCATGTAACAAGATGTTGCTACATGCACAAAGAACACACCCTGAAAACTACAGATGTGTACAGTGCTCCAAATATTTTCTACCAAATTTCAAGTTCACAAAAAGTAGATAATGAGAAAACATGGAAAAAGAAACCTTGGGAAAACTTGCTTTTTCCATCTTCTATGTATTTCCAATAGTGCTGGTGAAAATTCTCAGAGGGGTAAGGTTCTTTCTTCGCATTCTTACATGTTTTCTAGCATGTTTTATGTAGAGAGACTATTGGAATTACATTGCAGAGGGTTGAAACAACAAAAAAATGCTCACAAGTCAAAATCTTCAGAAAATGACATTTTGACTATTTTTATTACCAAGTCACCCCTTAAGAGTTGAGCAAAAAATTAGGTTCTGGAATGTGTAGAAGGATTTGCAGAGGGGACAAATGGGACTGCATAATATTGATAGAGTAAAAACTCCATTCTTGCCTTGGTTGAAAGCCAGTGAAGAAACTGAATCAGAGATGGCATGGTCTCATTTGGTCTTTCCAAGAACAAAGTGAGCTACATTCTTTTGGATTCCGAGCAGCATTTTGAGTTTGCTCTCTGGGAGGCCTTGCACAGAGTGTCACTGTAATCCAGCCTTGACAGGAGGCATGTGCAGGCAAGTTTGTTGACTGCAGTGATATGGAGAGAGAGTTAGTCCTGAGCAAGCCTTCCAAGGCAGAGGTAGAGAACCAGTCTAAATTAATCTATGCTAACGTGAAATGAAAGGCTGATGTTGAAGTTTACTCCAAAATTTATTTCCTTTTCTGCAAAGATGTTGATATTGTCTCCTGAAGCAAGAGAGGATTTGGAAGTTTTTCCTGAGTTTTGGATGAGTTCCTTTCAGTGATACTTGCTTTTTTGTTGTTTGATTCAAGCTGTACATTTTTGTCCAGTGTACCACACTGCCAACATGAAGATTCTGAATGCCACCCAGGAGTGCTGCTTATAAAAGTTGTGCCTCTTATGACTTTCTCCTTCATAATATTTCAAAGAAACATTTGATATCAATAAGAAACAAACACACGACAAACACCAAAATCAAAGTCTTTCGGGCACACGCCCTTCTTCAGTGAATAACACACTGACGTGGAAAGAAACATTTGTTGTAAGTTTTGATGTACACACTTGAAAGATCCAGAACCACAAGAAAGCTTGACACTAATTTCTAATATATTCCTGCATTCTTACTTTATGATTTATGCAGTGTATGACCACAAATAATGTTGAGACTTTTGAGGCTTTAAAAAGTGGAGGCTAAGTGAGGAGCATGATGGCAAGATTCTTGACAGAATATTTTCTCTTCCTTTCATGCAGAAGACAGTGGGTGAAACATCGGCGCGGTGGTATTTTCCCATGACACTGCAATGTTCTCTCTCCATTCTTGTTGCAGGCGGCGTGTGACGCGCTCTCGCACCCCCAATGGCTACAACACTGTGCCTCAGTCTCAGTCCAGACCCAGGTCGCGTTCCAGTTCAGAAAGCAGATCACCATCTCTCTCCCGCTCTGGCTCGGGCGGGATGGCTGGCAGCGATCGTCGCAGCCACAGTCGCTCGGTGTCGAGCACACCCAAGAACTACAGATGACATGAAGCATGTCCCTCGCAGACTCTCCTCCATGCCTTGGAGCTGTGGCGCCAGCGCTTTGACGATGCCCAACGTCGACTTTGCGATGCTCATGATGGACGGCCCTCCCAGGACCTGGCCCAGGCCAAGGGCATTGCCTCCAGGGGAGGCCCTGTGATTGGATTGTCCTCAAGGTGATGCCCGGCCCCCCTCTTTCATCTTTGTGAATGTCAAGCTCAATGTGACCTCGAGTCAGATCATAGGAACAGCACCTGTTCAGTTTGCTGAAAGAAAGTTTTATTAAGGCTTTTGTTTTGTGCATATTGCTGTGAAAGAATACTGGTCTTGGTTCATTTTAAGGGGGGACACGGCCTGCAGAATTTCATGAAAAATTTTCAGAAATTGAGTTTCGTGTTAAGCGCGGATTTGGAATCTACAACATCTCCGCTACACATGTGTGCGATCGATTTTGCTGGCTTAGGTTTCAAAGTATTTTAAACCAATTTGTTTTGTAAGGTACCCACCGCTAGATTAAAAAAAAGTACTAACCAGGAAGCCAAAATGCACAGATTTGAAAGCTTAGTTTCAGCATCTTTCTTCCAAAGAACCCCACATGTTTGGTATCGCATCAAAGCTTCATTTCCCGGCTTTACGTTGCAACTGTTTCCGGTACCGAAGAATCATTACCGAAGGCACACGAAGTACAAATCGGAGGGCAGTGCAAACCAATGGAAAGCTTCGAAATAACGGCCTGTCTCTCAGCTAGGCTCTGATTGGCCGCTTGTGTGCGTGATCACAGCGTGATCAGGCGGAAGTGGCTGGCGGAAACGGCCGAACCGTACTTCGACTGGCGGAAGTGGTAGGCGGAAACGGCCGAACCGTACTTCGGCTGTTTCCGGCCTGAACGTCGGCCGCCGAAGCAAACATCGGTTCTTTCCGAAGTGTGCTTACAGCGCGCGAAAGTTCGCGCTATCTCGATCGAGACAATTCCACGGAAGATGCAGAAATGGACGGAAAAAGCAAGCCCAGAAAAGAAATTAAGTCGTGTCAACAGCCTCTGGAGGTTGTGATACAACAGCGATCGCGTTCTTATCTACAGACACGGCACTGAACGAAGCTGTTATCACGGCGGAAGTTGCCGTGATTACGCGATTCTTACAGAAAACGGGAATGTTTTGCTACAGGTGATGCTTTTCACCTAATTATCCTGATATTTTGAATTAAGATAATAAGTTGAAAGTTTGCTACAATGATAACAAATAAACGACACATTCAATGAGTTATGTTATTAAATTGTATCTGTTATGGTTCAGTTGTAGTTAACGTTTAATCTTTCTCAAACTTTAAAGTCAATTTTCTCATAATGTGGTTTTTATTTCAACGGTAGTGATTTTCTCCCCAAAAATAAAGTCACTTAGGATTGAGATAGCTTTCTGAAATTGTGTGTGTATATGTATGAATAAATACTGCATTCAATAAGACCAATCAGAAAGGTGTAGCTGAATTTGCTTAATTTTTGTAAAAATTTAATTATGTTATGCCCGGAGCACATTTTTTGGTTACTTTTTCTAAATTCCACTAAAATTAGTTAGAAGTGTTAGTAATCCACTTATTATATCTTATTGAATAATATAGACCTTCTTCTTTGTTTAAAATCATTGTTGATCATAAAAAGGTTATTAATTAAAATTTCACGGAGGGGAGAAAATTGGTATGTTTATTTTTCAGTTATTTTGCTATAACACATGAACAACTAAGTCTTCAGCAATAAAATTTTGTTTAAATATACCTTCCAGTGTGTTTGTATTCTGTATAAAATTTCATTAGTATAGCTTTCATATTTGCTGAGTTATGAATTATTTTCTATCAATCCGTTTTTGTACGCCATGTCCCCCCTTAACACAGATAATGATGCGGATTGTAGTCAAACTTTGCATTGCAAGACTTAGATTTCTAAAGATTGGGTTTGGATTAATTTGTACTCTGGAGACTTTGTGGTACATGAAGTATCAGTTGTGTATGGTTTTATTTTTTACCCTCTGCATAGTATTTCTTGTTATGATAGCTTGAGAGATAACTCATTTCTGGCATTACAATCACTGAGGCATGACTTACTCCCAGTCTTGAGAGGGAAACACAGGCAGCAGACCTTTGCTGCGATGTGTCCATGTCCAGCAGTGAAAAAGTCAGGATGGCAGCCATGGATTTCATCATGTTGTCGCGAGATTTCAGCTTGGACCTTCATGAACTGCTGGGTAGGTTGAGTTGCTTGTTTTTGGGCACTTGAAACAGGGGCACGATCTTCAGCCTTTGATGCTGCACTCCTTGTTGGATTGCTGTAAATGTTGCTTGTTGTCATTTTGCATTTGGTGATCATTTCCTGTGTTTTGGACTAGCACTTGTTGCATATTCATGTCCATGTTGCATATTCATGTCTATGTTGTTTGCCTGCAGGTAGAACTGTCCCTCCCTTTCCAACCCACCATCTGTCATGCCTGCTAGTCATAAATCATGTGTTCAGGTAATCACCAGCTGTATGGTCTTCGGAAAAAATATTTAGGGTATGGTAAATCAAACCACATGTCTGATGCAAGGACTGTACTAGTGTACTTGTCTTCTGCAGAGCATCAGACAAAACTTACCCCAAGTGGCTTGAATGTGCTGGCTGGAATTCAAAGTTTACATTGAAACAGGCTGTTTAACTTTGAATCCATAGATTAAATGGGAACGGTGGCTGGATCAGGTTCTAGTAGCCCAGAGAATACAACAAAAATGTCCATGCATGTTGCACAGTTTTTGTCCTAAGTATCTTTTTTCCTCTCGTAGAGTAGATTTGATCCATTAGCCCTGTGACTTGCTTGCTGATTAAGTGTAAATTTGTTTGAAAACCAGATGTAGGTGAAAAGGACAAGCATGAGACCGACATCTTTGAAGATGTGCGTTACCGCTAGGTTTCATGCCCATAATTCAGATTTTTATAAAAGCCATTTGGTCAGTATTCTTTGAACATACATGAAACTTGTGCACGCAAGTTTTTCAGACAGGTATTCCTGAACATGTCAAAGGAGAGGCGGCCCAAATTTCTATGACAGTTCGTGTCATTTGGGCATGAGAAATTTCATTTGCTTTGCCCTAGAATCATCATTGTACATGCTCATGTGTCTTTTCTTACAATAAAAATTCTTTTGGTTTTTGTACTAACTTGGACGATGTAAATATTTCTTTATTGCGATATTTTCCATGTCAGAATGTTTGTGTAATTGAAAGGAAAACAAACAAAAAAAGAATCGTCCAAATGAATGTTCATGTTCCAGCTGTGTTGATGTGCCTGGAGGGTGCACATAACAGGCTTTCCTGGAGGGTGCACATAACAGGCTTTCCTGGAGGGTGCACATAACAGGCTTTCCTGGAGGGTGCACATAACATGTGTTGATGTGCCTGGAGGGTGCACATAACAGGCTTTCCTGGAGGGTGCACATAACAGGCTTTCCTGGAGGGTGCACATAACAGGCTTTCCTGGAGGGTGCACATAACAGGCTTTCCTGGAGGGTGCACATAACAGGCTTTCCTGGAGGGTGCACATAACAGGCTTTCCTGGAGGGTGCACATAACAGGCTTTCCTGGAGGGTGCACATAACAGGCTTTCCTGGAGGGTGCACATAACAGGCTTTCCTGGAGGGTGCACATAACAGGCTTTCCTGGAGGGTGCACATAACAGGCTTTCCTGGAGGGTGCACATAACAGGCTTTCCTGGAGGGTGCACATAACAGGCTTTCCTGGAGGGTGCACATAACAGGCTTTCCTGGAGGGTGCACATAACAGGCTTTCCTGGAGGGTGCACATAACAGGCTTTCCTGGAGGGTGCACATAACAGGCTTTCCTGGAGGGTGCACATAACAGGCTTTTCCTTTGTGAAAGGGGGATGTGCCTGGGGGGTGCACATAACATGTGTTGATGTGCCTGGAGGGTGCACATAACATGTGTTGATGTGCCTGGAGGGTGCACATAACATGTGTTGATGTGCCTGGAGGGTGCACATAACATGTGTTGATGTGCCTGGAGGGTGCACATAACATGTGTTGATGTGCCTGGAGGGTGCACATAACAGGCTTTTCCGTTGTGAAAGGGGGATGCCTTTTGTGGACACAGATCTCTGTACTGGGTAGATCGTTGGACTTGGGGCAGACAAGGGGGCGAGTTCTCAATGTCAGTTTTCTTGTTTTGTGCTGCACTTATGGTCCCTCAACCAGTGTTGACTGCATTTCATAGTCAAAACCCACATCACCCGGTCTGTCTTGACAGAGGTTGTTTGATCCTGAAACCTCACTGCATATTATGTGTCATGTGTCATACAATAAACTTTGGATGCTTTTGTTTTAAGCGTCCTGTTTGTTTAGTGGGAGAGTGACTGGTAAAGTCTGCTTTGAAACAATAAGGACAGAAGGAGGAAAAAGTGCACTTACGAAGTCACTTCAGTCAGATCTGCAAAGCAGGGAGCAGTGACCTTGGGTGACCGATTCTGCTGCAGCAGGCAGTCTGCTGCTTGATGGGATCGTCGTGTTGCTGGATTTTGTCACTTTTGAGGCCTCTCTGAGGTCCTGGACCTTAGGAATTGGATCATTTTCAAGTGCCGCCACCTCGTTCCTTCCACCTGTAAAGGAGGCAGTGCAAGATGCCAGACTTCAGGATCCTGTAAGGGAAGCAGTGCAAGATGCCAGACTTAAGGATTTAGATAATTTACTAGTGCCACCGCCTCGCTCCTTCCACCTGTAAGGGAGGCAGTGCAAAATGCCAGACTTCAGGATTTAGATTATTTACAAGTGCCACCGCCTCGCTCCAGAGTGCATTCCCTCCACCTGTAAGGGAATGCAAGATGCCAGAATCCTTCCAGCTAGGTCTCAAGACCCCTCTTTTGCATTGCAAGATTGAACGTTGCATCAGGCAACTGCTCCATTGCTGTGCTACAATCACTTCTAGCAGTCCCAGATTGTTGTACACTGACCTTATAGCTCTTGGATTGAATCTTTGTGGATGTAGTGCTCAACAAATCCTTCCCATCATCATCATCTGTCCACCACACTCTGATCTGGGCACCTTTCTTCACACCATCTTCCCTTGGGTCAGGATAAGCAAGCACACACATGCGCGCGCACGTTTGCACACACACACACACACACACACACACACACACACACACACACACACACACAAATATACACATGACCTGTGAATGATAAAAGAGATGGACTCTTGACTGACTCTTAATCCCAGCATCATCAGTGATAGGGAGGTGAATGGTCTTAAGGCATAACTTAATAGCCCGACTGTCAGACGGGAGAACCGGCGTGCGTGGTTCTCGCCGACACTGCGTTCGTTCTCAATAGAGCGCGCCGAGATGACTCCAAACGCCGGTTCGCCCGTCTGACAGTTGGGCTATTAAGTTATAAGGCCTAATTGCTTGTCGTTCGGATGGTGTTGGCGAAATGTGTGTCGAGGCCTCGAACGCGTCTCGCGTGTCGATGCGTTGACCTGCATTTCCAGTTGCAAAATGTGAGCGCTTTCACAACCTAATGATGCAATCAACATACAGCTGTGATAAATTAATGCTGTTCATGGCTTATATTTTCTTTGGATGGATTTTGAGTATCGACAGATACAGCGTTTTCTGTGTGAACCGTAGAATATATCCGCCATTTAATTGTGGAAACAGTCGCGAGAAGCCAACAAAACCTCCTCCGAAGAAGAAGATTCGGTTTCTCAGCCAATGAGGAGCGAGCTCCCATAACATGTGCTGCAAGCAATTTTTTGCCCAACACCTCGCAGACAGAGAGCGAGCTAGCTGTCAGGGCATTCGGCGCGCACGGAGCACGGGCAGTTGAGGGCGAGCCCAGTTCTTGCCCCACGAGTGGCACGGGCGACAGCTGCACGGGCCTGTCGCCGTGCAACCGTTCGGGCTATTAAGGCAGGGCTTTACATAGCTCACAAGGGCTGAAGGATTGGAAAGCCTCATCCATCCATCCATGCTTCTAGTCATCCCACCCATCTATCCATCCATTCATCCCATCCATCCTTCACCTCTTCCATATCTTCCCAATTGTATTTTCATCTACAAATCCCTATCATGTATTCTTTAATTGGTCTTTTCCTTCCTCTCTCATCCCCCTGTGGGTTCGGGGTAAGAATAGACCCACCGCATCTCCCTACGTGATTCGTAAGAGGCAAATAACTAGGGACACGGTGACTTGATTTACATTTACTCAAAACTGTGCTAGTGATTTTTGTGCTTAATGGCCTTACATAGCCTACAAAGGCTGATAGGCGGTAAAACATCATCCAGTTATCTTTCCTCTCTGGTGGTTCTTTCATCCTTCAGAGTGTCCTGATCCCCCCCCCCCCCCCCCCCAACAACCAAAAAAGCACACTCACTCCCAGTGCACTGGCATTAATGGCAGACTAGCTTTGATGTGTGCTGTGCTCTCATTGGTTGATAGAAATAGGCTCTAACCAATAGAGAGCCAAAGCCCAATGGCTGAAAATTCCGATTATGGCACTCCACCCTCGCAGTCCGAATTTTCAGATTGTGGCAAGCCAAGGGTTAAGAAGGCTTGTGAATCAATCATTGTCAGAAACACTTCCAAGGCTATCAAGGCTGGGTTCGTTCCAGTGCCAAAATGCTCACTGCAACACACATGCTTAGTGGTCTCCAGAGATTTTCATCTGGCTTGAAAAATGGAGGAAGTATGTATGGTCAAGTTAATATGTAGCAAATATGGTTACTATGGCATGTCCAGTTGAACAGGGTTGTACAATGGAAAGGTGTGCTTGTGTGTGAAAGAGAGGGCAAGTAATGTGTGTTTGAGTGTGAAGGACAGTAATATTGTGTGTGTGTGTGTGTGTGTGTAAGTGTGCATTGAGAGTGGGGGAGAGTGCATGCATGTGTGTGGGCCAGCTAGTGAAGCACTGTCCAGTAGTGGTCCAACTGTTGAGGTATTCAAACGTGTGTGTAAGCACTGTTACAATAGCCCATAAGGATAGCTAGATATTTTCATGCTGTTTGCAACTGAGATACAACTGATGTTAATCCTTACCATGGCGTAATAAAAAAGCACTAACTGGCCCTCTGCGGCAGATTAACAGACTTAAAAAGAAAACCCGCACCACCATACTTCAATCTATCATAGCTGTACAATTTACACAAACACTATTCAAAAATGAACAAATATGAATGCAACAAACACTTGACTTTCTAATTTTAGTCTACAATACTGATGGACTTTTTAAATGAGAAAATATGAGAAATTATTGCATTTTTATTTGGTCAAGCACAAGTATACATATCCCCATTTTAAATATTATTTTAGCATTTTCAGGATAGTTTCATCATCTGTTCACGTATCTAAACACAAACCATCCACTGATTGGATTGGATTGATGGTGTTTTACGGCCTATCAACCTTTGTAGGCTATGTAAGGCCAGTAAGCACGAACATCACTAGAACAGTTTAGAGTAAATGCAAGTCAAGTCACAGTGTCCCTAGTTATTCGCCTCTTACGAATCATGTAGGGAGACGCGGTGGGTCAATTCTTACCCCGAACCCACAGGGGGACCATCCACTGAAAGTTCCACATGTATATCAAGTATCTTATCAATGAAGACAACAGATAGGGTCTGTACACTTATCCAAACACAGAAACCATCCACTGAAAGTTCCATGTGTGTATAATGTATCTTATCAATGATGACAGCAGACAAGGCATCTGGCATGTATCAGTATGAGACTGCCAAAGTGGGCCTGGACAGGATAGGTCTGTCAGTATGAGACTGCCACAGCGGGCCTGGACAGGGTAGTGTGTGTCAGTATGAGACTGCCACAGTAGGCCTGGACAGGGTAGTGTGTGTCAGTATGAGACTGCCACAGCGAGCCTGGACAGGGTAGTGTGTGTCAGTATGAGACTGCCACAGTGGGCCTGGACAGGGTAGTGTGTGTCAGTATGAGACTGCCACAGTGCGCCTGGACAGGATAGTGTGTGTCAGTATGAGACTGCCATAGTGGGCCTGGACAGGGTAGTGTGTGTCAGAATGAGACTGCCACAGTGGGCCTGGACAGGGTAGTGTGTGTCAGTATGAGACTGCTATAGCGAGCCTGGACAGGGTAGTGTGAGTCAGTATGAGACTGCCACAGTGGGCCTGGACAGGGTAGTGTGTGTCAGTATGAGACTGCCACAGCGAGCCTGGACAGGGTAGTGTGTGTCAGTATGAGACTGCCACAGTGGGCCTGGACAGGGTAGTGTGTGTCAGTATGAGACTGCCACAGTGGGCCTGGACAGGGTAGTGTGTGTCAGTATGAGACTGCCACAGCGGGCCTGGACAGGGTAGTGTGTGTCAGTATGAGACTGCTATAGCGAGCCTGGACAGGGTAGTGTGAGTCAGTATGAGACTGCCACAGTGGGCCTGGACAGGGTAGTGTGTGTCAGTATGAGACTGCCACAGCGAGCCTGGACAGGGTAGTGTGTGTCAGTATGAGACTGCCACAGCGAGCCTGGACAGGGTAGTGTGAGTCAGTATCAGACTGCCACAGTGGGCCTGGACAGGGTAGTGTGTGTCAGTATGAGACTGCCACAGTGGGCCTGGACAGGGTAGTGTGAGTCAGTATCAGACTGCCACAGTGGGCCTGGACAGGGTAGTGTGTGTCAGTATGAGACTGCCACAGTGGGTCTGGACAGGGTATTGTGTGTCAGTATGAGACTGCCACAGTGGGCCTGGTCAGGGTAGTGTGTGTCAGTATGAGACTGCCACAGTGGGCCTGGACAGGGTAGTGTGTGTCAGTATGAGACTGCCACAGTGGGCCTGGACAGGGTAGTGTGTGTCAGTATGAGACTGCCACAGTGGGCCTGGACAGGGTAGAGTGTGTCAGTATGAGACTGCCACAGTGAGCCTGGACAGGGTAGTGTGTGTCAGTGTGAGACTGCTATAGCGAGCCTGGACAGAGTAGTGTGTGTCAGTATGAGACTGCCACAGTGGGCCTGGACAGGTAGTGTGTGTCAGTATGAGACTGCCACAGTGGGCCTGGACAGGGTAGTGTGTGTCAGTATAAGACTGCCACAGTGGGCCTGGACAGGGTAGTGTGTGTCAGTATGAGACTGCCACAGTGGGCCTGGACAGGGTAGTGTGAGTCAGTATGAGACTGCCAGTGGGCCTGGACAGGATAGTGTGTGTCAGTATGAGACTGCCACAGTGGGCCTGGACAGGATAGTGTGTGTCAGTATGAGACTGCCACAGCGAGCCTGGACAGGATAGTGTGTGTCAGTATGAGACTGCCACAGTGGGCCTGGACAGGGTAGTGTGTGTCAGTATGAGACTGCCACAGCGAGCCTGGACAGGATAGTGTGTGTCAGTATGAGACTGCCATAGCGAGCCTGGACAGGGTAGTGTGTGTCAGTATGAGACTGCCATAGCGAGCCTGGACAGGGTAGTGTGTGTCAGTATGAGACTGCCACAGTGGGCCTGGACAGGGTAGTGTGTGTCAGTATGAGACTGCCACAGTGGGCCTGGACAGGGTAGTGTGTGTCAGTATGAGACTTCCACAGCGAGCCTGGACAGGGTAGTGTGTGTCAGTATGAGACTGCCACAGTGGGCCTGGACAGGGTAGTGTGTGTCAGTATGAGACTGCCACAGTGGGCCTGGACAGGGTAGTGTGTGTCAGTAAAGGACTGCCATGGTAAGGTTAACAGACACACAACTGAAGGCAGACCATTGGGATAAAAAATTTATTTTTGGGAAAAAATAGTGAAGCTTGTTCAAGTCACTTCTACAAGGTGGGACTGACAAGACAAACGATATAATGTGACTTGTGATGTTTTTTGCAAGCTAAAAATAATATGTATGACATGAATTTTTCAGTTAAAACTCCAAACTTCGGAGTTGGACAAATTGAAATACAATCTATTATTCAGCAACATATTAAGTATTCCACAACAGTATTGATGCGCAGTTACAGTCTAAATTGAGTCAACATCTTCAACGATGCAAAACATGGCAAACTGACAGCTCCAAATGAGATGCTACTCTTGCAACACATACATGCAGTTTTCTTTTCAATCTCTCAACATATTTGCATATATTATTATGTTTTAACAACAACTGCAACACTATGAGATCTCAGTTGAGCAAAGCAGATGGTGGCTATGCCTCTGCAAGTTGAAAGTACTTGGCAAACTTGCCCGCTAATTGCACAAGGAGCTTCAAACTTTTGCATCACTATTCAACTCAAAAGTACATGTATTACATGCACATACTGCCATTCTCTGAGTGCTATTTCCAATGCAGCGTGCACTGGACACTAAAAATCATCATAACACCTGCCAAAGTGCAGCCCAAATATTGGCAAATGAGGAGTTACATGCATGCATCTCATCAAAGTGAATCCACAGAGAAAATGCAGACAGCCTTCCCCTACAGCTCTTCAGCCAGTTCAAGTCATCAGTTTTGCTTTGATTCTGCAGGGGATGTAGGCAGTATCAGATCAAAGGTAATTATGAGATCTTGGTGTCCTTACTAACAGTCTGGTCTTCTCCAGAAGAAATACATCCAGAATTGACCTTAATGTCATACAGCATATGGCCAGAGCTTCCTGCAGACCCCCTCATTAGCTGGAGCCCCTGGCTGCTGGGTTTTGGGGGCCTGCTCCAGTAGCTCAGCCAGGGGCCTGCTCCAGTAGCTAGGGGCAGCCAGGGGCCTGCTCCAGTAGCTCAGCCAGGGCCTGCTCCAGTAGCTCAGCCAGGGGCCTGCTTCATCAGCTCAGCCAGGGGCCTGCTCCAGTAGCTCAGCAAGGGGCCTGCTCCAGTAGCTCAGCCAGGGGCCTGCTCCAGTAGCTCAGCCAGGGGCCTGCTCCAGTAGCTCAGCCAGGGGCCTGCTCCAGTAGCTCAGCCAGGGGCCTGCTCTAGTAGCTTAGCCAGGGGCCTGCTCCAGTAGCTCAGCCAGGGGCCTGCTCTAGTAGCTCAGCCAGGGGCCTGCTCCAGTAGCTCAGCCAGGGGCAGTCCCCAACAACTAGGGGCTACCAAGGGGCACAGCTTCACAATCATGATCCAGTGGACTTTTATACCGCAGTTTTGTTTTGGTGTAGAAACCTTGTTACTTCCAACCCCAGTGACAAATTGTTGCCGTAGCAGCCACTCCACCTCATCTTTCCTCAGCAGTTATCTTACCTATTGCAGTATACAGCATTATCAAGTGACACATATATCTTCTTGTGCTTTAAGGACTAGTTATAAAAACAGAAGTCTTATTATCACTATGGGGCTTCGACTGCACACACAAGCAAATATTTCTCATGCTTGAAACATGCAGAAAAGCTTCCAATAGTACGCCCTACACTCCACAACAAGCATGTTCTAACAGAACAAATCAAAGAACACCCACACATGCACATAGAAAGACTTCATCAATCAACAACAAAGTGTTTCACAGTTTTTAACCACTGTGGCACTTACATTATTTTTACAAAAACAAAAACCACACACACACACAAAATAGCTAACTGTCATGGGTAGCTAACATAGAACTCTTCCCAATTAGCATATGTGACAATAAGAACTAAGGCAGTTAGGATGCACATTTTCTGACTCATCCAGTCACAAACATGAATTGTCACAAGGCATGGGTTGAACTTGTCTTGACCCCAGTTCTGAAAGACTGCTGGTTAATAAATTAACTTTTAACTGATAACTTATTAATCACGTCATATACTGGTCTCAGCATGGTTGCATGTCGTGTCTTGCAATATAATCATTTGCAAAAATTTGTAAAAATGATAATATTAATAATAATAATAATAATAATAATAATAATAATAATAATAATAATAATAATAATAATAATAACAACAACAACAATAAATATAATAAAAATAAATATAAAAATAAAAATAATAATAACAATAACAACAATAACAATAAAATCATCATCATCCTCCTCCTTATTATAAAAAAAGTATATGACAATAACAACATCAAAGATAATGACAACCAATGTCTGCAAAGATATTTCTACGTAAATGCATCATCATCCACAATGTCATCCACATAACAGATAATATCACCATGAATGTGTCTTTCATTCACAGTAGTTACAACAGC
>JAWQFJ010033940.1:35000-72500 GCA_034096865.1 Theodoxus fluviatilis
TGCATTCCTTTCTGAACAGAATTCTGGATGCTTTTCACTCCCCTGTAGATATTTTGCAAGATGACTATATATGAGAAACAATGTATGCATCCCATTCCAAAACATGCTTGGAACAATTATCAAAGCAGCTTGCATGCTGGGCATTATGCATGGGCCACATGAAAAAGCACAACTCCAAAGAACATGCAACACAAAATTAGCACCATGGGCAGAGTCTATTCCTGTTTCAGACTTTGGACCAGAATCATATCAACTGCCATCTTCAAACAAATTCATACTTCAGGTGGTTTTTGCTACCTTGTTATCTGACTAGGTACAGCAACTCAGCTAATTCTGTCACACCAGTATGGTTTGAGGAACCATATCTTTTCTCTTATGTAATTTTACTTTTATCTGCCACAAACAAGCTTGTCAAGAATAGCACCCTCAGCAGAGCTGAGGAGATCCCACCTGACAGGTGTCCAGTCTCAACACAGATTATATGCTGAACTCTCTATGAACCCAGCCTGCGCAAGCTAGAGGAAACGTTAGTGCCCACAACAGAAACTTTACTGCAAAGGGAGCCTGAGAAAATGCAAGGCTGATGTCCTCTCATTATGGTTTCCTCTAATTGGGAGGAGCAAATATCTGCTTGCTTTAATCAAATACTTCCTGCTGGGGTGTGGATTTATGCCAAACTAAGGAAAGCAGCTGCAGATAAACGCAGGCATGCAAATCTTTTTTTCATGGCACAAACAGCCTTAAGGGCTGAGTGACACGGAATTTGTGCATCCCTGAAAAAACTCAAGCTTCACACAATGACAGGTGTGGAGCAGAGGTTAGACCAGTGAACCAGAGGATTTCTAAACCATCTATTCAGTATTCAGCAATAGACAGACACAGTATATCACAGCATAGGCTGACATAAACAGTGCAAAACCCTGTTAGTAAACACATATGTATACAAATCACAAACAAGCCATTAAGGGGGGGAGGGGGGGGGGGGGGGGGGGGGGGAAGAGGGGACATCACTCATTAATGGGGGTGGGGGGTGTTGGTTTAAAAAGAAAAAAATTGAGTTGTGAAGACCTTGCAAAGTACAGGTTGGTTACACAGGTCATTTGTCATAACAAGAAGCCTGCCTAATCTAGGAGGATGAAACAAAGGATAACAGTGGTTAGAATTTGAAAGGTAGAAAACTGCAGTTAGATGAAAAGCACATACAAAAGGCCCCACTGCTTGAAGAGACCTTAGCGTCCTTCAGCAGTGCTGAATAGCAAAGCATTTCATGGGAAAATGGAAGGCATCCTGAAACAAGCGTAGTTTTGGAAGAGAATGGACAAGCACCTTTCAAGGCTAAGATAAGTGCACCTTTTGTGCACATACACAGGAGTCGACCACCTCATTGCTGACTGAGTAGGACGGCTACTCCAGAGTGTTTTCAGTTTCAGGTGTGACAGGTCAGACAAGAGAGAGAGAGAGCGTGCAGTGAGGGATGTTTCCTGCAGAGAGGACGGGAAATCAGGAGTCATCGAGCTCCTGTGCCAGTTTACAGAGGATGTTGAGAATGTGGGTGACTGACTCGCGCTGGCGCTCTGCCAGAAGCCTCCTCAGCGAGTCATCCATGGGGTCGTTGACCACTGGGATGATGGAGAAGGGTGCTGGGGCCAGCACTCGATCCTGGTTGAAGGGACAGGTCTTGAGGTGCTCGCTGATTGAGTTTCTGTCCTCAAACACCCACTGCCGGATAGGGCTGAAGCTGCAGCTAAATTGCCAGCGCTGTGCCAAGGAGAGAGTGAGAGAGTTATGAATGGGGCCAAAATGTTATGTGGAGGTAAATGAAACTAATTTCTATCCTTTTCATTTTTGACAATGGAGAATATTAGTCATGAATTGGTAATGAAACATCGGATACCAAGAAGTGTCCTGGAGTGCCTGTCATCACCATGCCCACATTTTGTTAAGGGACATTTGGGAGGGTGCTACACCTACTGTACATACACACATGGCGGTTGGTCATTTTGACAAAAATGCCCGAGACATCAAAATTAAGGTTGCTGCCTGAACTCAGATGTGCAGAGCCTCTGGCAATGAGGACAGACAGTGGCAGTGTCTCAGTCAATGAGGACAGACAGTGGCAGTGTCTCAGTCAATGAGGACAGACAGTGGCAGTGTCTCAGTCAATGAGGACAGACAGTGGCAGTGTCTCAGTCAATGAGGACTGCATTTGCACCCTTACTGCAGGCATTTGTTTCTTGTCAATAGCATGCACACAAACAAACACACACACACAGACACATAAAAACACACACGCACACACACATACACACACACACACACACACACACACACACACACACACACACACACACACGGAGTATTGTCACATGGGGTGTTACCTTGGCAACCACCTGCCAGTGGGGCTGGCCTTGAGAAGTGATGCGGTCCCAGACAAGGGAGACAATGCCACGCTCCTCCAGCAGACTGCAGCACACCTCCCTCATCAGCTTGGACACCAGAGACAGGTTGCGGAGGCTGAAGGCATCCAGGTATCGCACCATGATCTGTACAGGGAGGTGACATGGGAATGTGAGTCACAAGAGCCAGTAGAAAATGTGAGAATTGGTATTAGGGAGGGCGAACAGAAGAGGGAGGGCAGGAGTCAGATGTTAGGGCATTGAAGTCAGATGTTAGGGCATAGAAGTCAGATGTTAGGGCATTGAAGTCAGATGTTAGGGCATTGAAGTTAGATGTTAGGGCATAGAAGTCAGATGTTAGAGCATAGAAGTCAGATGTTAGGGCATAGAAGTCAGATGTTAGGGCATAGAAGTCAGATGTTAGGGCATTGAAGTTAGATGTTAGGGCAAAGAAGTCAGATGTTAGGGCATAGAAGTCAGATGTTAGGGCATTGAAGTCAGATGTTAGGGCATTGAAGTTAGATGTTAGGGCATAGAAGTCAGATGTTAGGGCATAGAAGTCAGATGTTAGGGCATAGAAGTCAGATGTTAGGGCATTGAAGTTAGATGTTAGGGCATAGAAGTCAGATGTTAGGGCATAGAAGTCAGATGTTAGGGCATAGAAGTCAGATGTTAGGGCATAGAAGTCAGATGTTAGGGCATAGAAGTCAGATGTTAGGGCATAGAAGTCAGATGTTAGGGCATTGAAGTTAGATGTTAGGGCAAAGAAGTCAGATGTTAGGGCATAGAAGTCAGATGTTAGGGCATTGAAGTCAGATGTTAGGGCATTGAAGTTAGATGTTAGGGCATAGAAGTCAGATGTTAGGGCATAGAAGTCAGATGTTAGGGCATAGAAGTCAGATGTTAGGGCATTGAAGTTAGATGTTAGGGCATAGAAGTCAGATGTTAGGGCATAGAAGTCAGATGTTAGGGCATAGAAGTCAGATGTTAGGGCATAGAAGTCAGATGTTAGGGCATAGAAGTCAGATGTTAGGGCATAGAAGTCAGATGTTAGGGCATAGAAGTCAGAAAGATGCAGGGTAGATGCCAGGGAGACGAAGGGCAAGAGTCAGAGATCAGGAGTCAAAGGGCAGGAGTGAGTGGGGTGAAGTAAGAGAGAAGCAGAGCAGATGGGAGGACAGAAGTCACAAATTGGGGCAGGGCAGGGTGGGGGGTAAGGGTGGGGTGTGGGTGGGGCATTGGTGGAGGGCTGGAGGGGGGGTAAGGGTGGGGTGTGGGTGGGGCATTGGTGGGGGCTGGAGGGGGGGTAAGGGTGGGGTGTGGGTGGGGCATTGGTGGGGGGCTGGAGGGGGGGAGGTGGTGGTCAGAAGAAGGGAAGGTAAATACAGGAAATAGATGGCTGATAACTTAGAAAAGAAGGCTGGAGAGATTCCGAGACAGGAAAGGCCAATCAGGAAGAAGGAGAGTTAGAACGAGAGAGAGAGAGAGAGAGAGAGAGAGAGAGAGAGAGAGAGAGAGAGAGAGAGAGAGAGAGAGAGAGAGAGAGAGAGAGAGAGAGAGAGACAGAGACAGAGAGACAGTGAGGCATAGAGAGAGAGAGAGAGACAGAGTGAAGGAGAAAGAAGTAACAGGTAAAGATGTTGAGTTCATGTTATGACTTTTCATCTAAATCTAAATGAGTAAATCACATTTACACATAACAAAGGGAGAGGGTACACTTGTGTGAAAGGGAAAGAATCCAAGGGAGGGGATGGCAGGAATGACAAGGAGGGCAGGCATTAGACATAGAGGGATAGACAGACTCAGAAAGAGCCCAGGGAAAGTCTGGAAAGGGAGGACAGGAATTGGAGAGAAGGAGAGCAAGAACCCAAGACAGATCAAAGGAACTTCAAATGAACGAGGCTGGTAACCAATCAGAGTGAAAGAGGCCAGATATTACAGGGGATGAGCAGAGCCTGAGAGGGAGGGCAGATATCAGAAAGGGCATGATAACAAGAGAGAAATAAGGCAGAAGTTAGAGAAGGAGGGGAAAGAACAAGAATGAGATGATGTATAGCTCACAGTGATTGATTGATTGATTGATTCAACTTTATTTTTCAAGGGAAATACATGAATTAGGCATAACTGCCTATCTTACATCCAGCCCTTGTTAAAACAAGAAAACAAACAAACAAATCCAATCCCATCCCCCACCCCTACCAGGGTTCGTACAGGTTTTTAGATACAAAATTCCATGACTTTTCCATGACTTTCCATGAGCCTCAATAACATTTTCCATGACTTAGCGTACTGTGATACATGACAGTTTTAAAGAGAAAAGTGTATGGCGCACGACCAAACTCATGCACAATACACCCGTTGTAAAAAAAAAGTTCTAATTCTTTTTATTATATTTTACAGCAGATTGATTCAAAAACTGACAAATGCAAGTTAACAAACAAATCATGAATGGACATTACTTTCATTTTTTCTAATCTTTCTTAATTGGAAAAATCCAGTAATTTGAAATAGAAAGTTAGAAATCTAGTGAGCATGTGGTTTTTTGGGGTAACACTTCAGTTCTTAGTGTGAAGGAGCATGACAGTGTGTTCACATTCACACAGTCAGTATGCATTCAGTTTATTTACATTGGGACTGAAAGCCAAGAATTGGCAAGTTCACAACATTTACTGGGCTGAATTGGCAATTTCCTGAACTTTGGCCTTGATTTCTTCTTAATTCAACCATCTTCAGTTCTTCTCCTTTTGCCTTTGCAAATTTCCGCATAGCGTTGAACTTTGCCAGTAGTTTCAAGTCTCTCTTCTTCTCAATGGCTTCACCATATTCATCTGCCACCCTCTCAAGTGCTTTCTTGCTCTTCTGTGCGCCGTTTCTTCTTCTTCAGTTCATCAAGTTCATCAAATTCAGCTTTCCTTTTCTTGTTCTTCTCAGCTTTATCTTTCTCATCTCTCTCCGTTTTCAAGTGATCTTCATAGACACCTCTGACCCGACCGGCTTGGAAATGAAACCAGAGGCTTGTTCAGGAGAACAACGCGCTGCATAAGCGCTTCATGTTGGCAATTGAGCGCTCTTTGCCTCTCCTGAACACCTAAGATGTAGTGCAGCGCTTCACTTGTTAAAGGGGAGGTAAATCTTCTGCGCCCCATGTTGTGTTGATAGACACGAAGAAAGTGTTATCTTTGCCACACACATCGTTTATGCATGTTTAAATGTATTCTGCATGAATAAAGTCCACTACTGTGTCATCCTTACTTGCCATTACTCGCACATACAGAGCGCTTGGGGCAAATAAAGCCCGTTCCAGTCCCAAAATGATGTTTCTGAGGGTTATTTTACGCATCGACGGCCAGTGCGGAATTGAAGACGCCATTTTGAATGTGATGCAAAGTCATCTGAATCACGTCAGATCGGTGATTCACAGTGCTGCTCAGCGCTGAGTGAATCATGCCCCAAAATTGCCGTTCAGGAGTGAATCACAGTCAGCGCTGAGCAGCGCTTTGAATCGCTGCGCCTCCTGAACAAGCCTCAGGTCACCTAGCCAAAGAACCAATCAGGAAGCAGAAGACAAACGAGTCTTCAAAATTAACCAATGGGATGCAAGGGCACGTTTTCCTGTCGTTCGCAGAGTGTAAATATAGATTGAGAGTATCGCGTGAAGCACAGCCTAGAAAACATATTTTTTTCTTTCTTTTTTTAATTTATTAAATTCCATTACTTTCCATGACTTAAATTGAAATTCCATGATTTTCCAGGCCTGGAAAATGAAAAATCAAATTCCATGACTTTTCAGGTTTTCCATGACCTGTACGAACCCTGCCCTACCCACCCACCCTCTATCCCACATAAAAATCACACAGTGAGGGAAAGTGAGCACATCATAGAGAGGGAGAGCAGGTGCTATGGACAGAACGGGTGTGATTCATACAGAAGGAGGTCAGATTTGAAAGATATGTTAACAAAGGCAGGTGCCATCTCTCATGCTGTGACTGGATGTTTACTGCCACTAAGTCCAGACACCTCAATGGAGACAAAGTTCACTTTGCAGAAAGCTGCCAAAACACAAACCTGGAGGACTTCAAAAGGCAGCATGCTGATGAAATCATGGCCTTCCTCCCCTTGTGACCCGGCCCTGGCTTTGTCCCGAAACGTCAGCTTCACAGGTGAGTCCCACCTGTATCCCGTCTCTATCTCCAGGTTTCTCCCTGAGCCCTCAGCCAGTTCCCTCTCTACTGCCTCCTCCATTTCCTTCTGGGACTCTGCCTCCCTAGGGTGCTGGTAAGGGGCCTCATATCGAAGAGCAAAGCTCTCCTGCAGAGGACTGTGGATGAGCGTGGCACCTGTGCAAAGGTCAAATGTCAAAGAAGGTCCAGAGGGAAGACTGAGGTCTTGAAGTTTCCAAGATCAAATGTCCTGGCAGAGATCAAATCATAAAGCAAAAGTTATAAAGGGACATGTTCTAAATTAGCCAATTTCAAGTGGACAGATTAAGCCAAATGTAATGTCAATTGCAAGTAAGGTGACAGAAAGTTGAGCGGGAAGAGGTAATTAGGAGAGAAGGGGAAAAGGTTATGAGACAAGGCATATGTCAAGAGTGAGAGCCAAAGTCATGGAGGAAGTCAAGTGTTGGGGCAGATGTCATAGCTAATGTCAGGGTTTGTGCCACAAGAGATCAAAGGATGCAAAAATAAAATAAATAAAGAAAGAAAATAAATTAAATAAAATTGACTAAAATAAAAGAGAATAAAATAATAGAAAAAAAGATTAACAAGAAGGGCGAAGCCCATACGACTCACATGCTTGACCTTGACCTTTATATGACCTTGACCTTCAGGTGACCTTCAAGGTCAAGGTCAAACAACAAAACCTACCAATGACATCATACACTAAGAAATGCTTTACACAGTTTTCCTACCAAAATACATGTGACCTTGACCCAAGGTCAAGGTCATCCAAGGTCATGCAACACAAAGCTGTTAATTCAAGACATAGGAAGCACAATGGTGCTTATTGGCACTTTCTACCATGAGATATGGTCACTTTTAGTGGTTCACTACCCCATTTTGGTCACATTTCATAAGTGACCTTGACCTTGATGATATGTGACCAAATGTGTCTCATGATGAAAGTATAACATGTGTCCCACATAATTATTAAGTTTGAAACAGTTATCTTCCATAGTTCAGGGTCAAGGTCACTTCAAAATATGTATACAATCCAACTTTGAAGAGCTCCTGTGACCTTGACCTTGAAGCAAGGTCAACCAAACTGGTATCAAAAGATAGGGCTTACTTTGCCCTATATACCATATATAGGTCAGGTATCCAATCTCAAAAACTTCAGAGAAAATTGAGAAAATGTGAAAAATGACTGTTTTTTAGACAACATTTATGGCCCCTGCAACCTTGACCTTGAAGCAAGGACAAGTCACTATGTATGTTTTTTGAGGCCTTGTCATCATACACCATCATGCCACATTTGGTATTGATAGACTTAATAGTCTCCGAGAAAAATCCAACGTTAAAGTTTTCGAACGCCCGGACGCCCGGACGGATGAAACGGGTGAGTACATAGACTCACTTTTGCTTCGCATGTGAGTCAAAAATGAAAAAGCAGTAATTTCTGTTTGGACCACATTATTTGATGTCCTCTCATCAAAATGGGATCTTATAACTACTCCCACATATACATGTATATTCAAAAGTCTCTACAATCTCAGTGCGTAGTATCATACATTATGTTCTCTAATCCAAAACACATCATCTTGACCATACAGCAGTGAGACTTTGCAGAGGATCTAAGGCACAGCTCACCCTTCTGTGCAGGACGCAGTCGTCGGGTGGTGAACTGGCAGCCCTGATGTGCAAGGGGGCATCGCTGTTCCATCCAGCCATTCAGCCCACACTGGATGTCACAGTGCACGTTGGCAAAATGCCAGGGGTACTCGTCACGCCGGAAATCCTGGGCACACAGGAAGGTGTACATGGCTGGAGGCTTGGCCTGTAAACACAAGGGAGGAAAAACACTAAAGTGGTAAATAAAGTCACTTTGACTATCACACACACACACACACACACACACACACACACACACACACACACACACACAACTAGCCCATTTTCTACCCCTTCAGACACAGAGTCAATGCACAAGTAGACAGTAGGACTGAATGGCTGTACAAATGGACACAAGGCACAATCACCAACTGGGCTGTCCCCACTGGTCATGGACAAGGCAATAGTGGTTGACACACAGCCTCCAGAAAATGCTATGACAACTTTCAGGATTTGGTTCTCAGCATTTACCTGAGCAGAGAAGTTGATTGGAGTCTACTGAAAAGGGTTGCAACACACATAGTTCATCATTCGCAATGTCATGGTAGGTTTCAGACTCCAGTGAAAGTTATTTTCAAGACAACTGAATTTATAGATTTTTATTTTACCAATATAGTACACGTAAACTGTAAAAGACTGCAGCACCTAAAAAAAAGTTTTTTATTCATCACATTTCACAAGCATACACAGCATTACCACAAGTATAGCCTCACCTAGGGGCACATGATGCACTCAGTTTCATGTTTGCTCATTAATCATCAACTCACTGGTGATACTTGATGTATTCACTCAGTGTTGATATCAACTCGTTACCATAGCAAGGCAAAAAAACCAACACACAACCCGAACAAGATATGGTAACATGGCAACAACAAAAAAAGGGGGGAAGGGTGGGGTTGGTAGGTAGGCCAGATTTTTTTCCCCAAGGAGGCCAGACTGACTGCCCACATTTTGTGTGTGTTTTAAGAAACGTCATGCACACAGTGGATTCCTCTGAACAGAAATAAAAATTTATCTGTTGCTGAAAACACTTTTCTTACTTAAATAGTGCTCACAGGAAAGGCAGGACAGCACAGCCTCCTATTAACCTTCAATTTCTTACCTTTTTATCTTCATTTTTCCCCCAGGATAAAAATAGACTTGGTCAGGTTTCTGTAACCATAACTTTTTAGGGGAGCCTAATGAACTCACCTGGTAGCGCATGATGCATTCGATGTTGATGTCCACTCCCAGGAACCTGTACAGCTTGCGCCTGTCCTCGGCTGACTCCCCGTCCCCACTCTCTCTTTTGGCGACTAGGCAGAGGACAAAGCAGTTTCATCACTCAGACTCCATCAGTTTGATCCCCCCTTTGGGGTTGGGGGTAAGAACAGACCCACCACATCTCCCTGTGATATTTGCAACAGGCAGAGACCTGGGGAATTCCAGACTTGACTTACTCTTACTGTACCCAGCTCTTGTGGTTTTACAGTCATTGGCCCTGAAAGGCTATTCAAAGACTGATTGACTGTACAACTCCATTTGCAACCATTCAATATATTGATGTTTGAGTTTTCAATTTGTTTTGAACTGTCTGAATAATGTTTTCTTAACTTTCATGGCAGAAAGAAAACTTGTATGAACACATTAGTCTGGTCTTTTTTTCCCCCCCAACTCTAAATGAAAAAGACAATACAAAGAGTTGTTGATCCTGCAAAAGAGCTGTAGGTAATATAATGGGCTGTAGGTAAATGGCCAATGAACACATACATAGCAGCTGTTGCTGATGATACAGTAAAACCTCTATTTTGCGACCTTTGAAAAACCTACCGAATCAGGTCGTAATTTGGAGGGAGTCGTAAAATGGAGGTAAGGAGAATTGAATAAAAAGAACATAATGTATTATATATAGGAATAATGCCAACATAAAACACAATGCAATACATGCTCAATATATCTTTTTACTGTTAACTTGGAGTTAGCTAGACCTCCTATTCTACTTTTAAAAAACATACATGTATGAGCAGAATACAGGCAATAAAGGAACTTTGAAGAGGCTGATATTTTGCATGATATAATGTACATGTATACAACTGCTACTTGCAAATAATAATAATAATAGTAAATAAATGACGTAACCAATTAGGTGACTTACATAGGTTCAATTTTGGCTGCAAAGTTTCCGGCTGTTTCAAGGGCACCTTACTGGATTAATTTTTTGTTGAAATATATGGTACCGATGTAACGATCGCTGAACTGTTTACTTGATCGTTTCATTCTTTTTTAACCCTAGCTCCATGCTAATCAAATGGCCAACAGGAAAATTGACCTAACTTCAACCTAATTTTAACTTTAACCTAACGAATGCCAGACCACTAAGGTCACTGTCAGTGCTGCCATTGGAGTAGCCTCTGCCTCCTGGCCACCTGTAAACTGATGCAGACACGTTCGCAGCAAAATCGAAAACCAGGCTGCCAGTAGCAGCCTCTGCCTCTTCAGTCACTGGCGTGGCAGCTCGCTCGCTGCGAGTTGATACTATTTTTACCTATGGATATGAGACTCAAACTGTTGAACCCGCGATGGCTGGAAATTTCAAACAGTTATCTCATGCAGAGCGAAACTTGTGCGACAAGTTTATTACAAAGCTTAACATTTCTCTTTCGGACGAAAGCGTTATTCCGTAATGCATGAAAGTTGTCTGCCCCTTGACCACAAGTCGCTTGGTCTTGGGAGACGTCACTGGACGGCAGACAAACCTTACAGAACATGAAGTAACTCCTACTGCACTAAGTGTGCATAACAGCACTTGCAAAAGCTGTCGTTTTGATTGGACAGTAACTGCAGTTGCATGTGCCGCTAAAGGGACTGCAGTTTGGGGAAATCTAGGTCAAAAAGTCGTTATATGCTGAAGATTGACGGTTGCAAGTTGTGTTTTGGAGGAAGTCGCTTAAGAGAGATCACTGATAGGAAAATACCTCCGTTAAAATTTTTCAAGTCGCAATCAAGAGGAAGTCGTTTAAGAGAGGGTCGTACAATAGAGGTTTTACTGTACAAAAAATGTTGACATAAACATGTCAAAAGACTTGCCATTTGTTGCAGCAAGGTCTGATGTGAGTGCACACTTCCAAAAAATGTCTTTCGAGTCATACGCAACACCTGTAACATCAAAGTAAAGAGTGAATCTCAGTCTTCCACATCAGCACTATGAGTATGACAATGAATGAGGTTTGTATCATTAGATGTATTACAGTAATTATCTTTGAAACCTTGCATGCCACATACCAAGGAGGGAGGAGGGGTGGTGGTGGTGGTGCTGGGGAGAGAGAGAGAGAGATAGAGAGGGAGAGCGACTATAATTTGATTACTTTATTTCAGCCAATGACCCACTGGAGTAAAACATCAGGTACACAATTATGGTAACCAACATTTATGTCACAATTATGTTCTTGGCTGCCCGGTAAAATCTGAGGTAATCTAAGTTGTACATATATACATTGTATATACATTCAGATCAATAAGATTTTTATATGATAAATCTCTTGAGTCTGCACTGTTATTTCCCGCTCTCTGATCCATTATGTGTTCAAGTGCGTCAATGGTTTGGCCCCGCTGTATCTGGTTGAGCTCCTCAAGACTTATAAGCCTGTGAGGGATCTCAGATCTTCGGCGCAGTCATTACTCCATGTGCCACGCTACAACACCAAGAGATCTGGGGAGAGAGCATTCTCTTATGCTGGACCAAAACTCTGGAACGATATCCCAGACAGACTGAGGAAATCTCCTTCAATACAGACTTTCAAGTCACAGCTAAAAACTCTTTTATTCAAAGGGTGAACGTGTTGAGCGCCTTGAGCATGCCTTTGGGTGTGAGATTGGCGCTATATAAGAGCCAAAATACATACATACATACATACAATAAGTACAACTACAAGTAACAGAATACTATCAAACTTCAGTTTGGGAGATAGAGACGAGAGAGAGAGAGAGAGAGAGAGAGAGAGAGAGAGAGAGAGAGAGAGAGAGAGAGAGAGAGAGAGAGAGAGAGAGAGAGAGAGAGAGAGATGGGGGGGGGGGGGAAGAATATGGGGGGGGATGGACAGAACGTTTTTTTGGAACTCACTCAAAGATCACCGGAAGACAGACAATAATGTTCAAATGAGTTCCTCTCTCAAAAGCAACAAGAACAACAAGCCCTCAAAATCAAGTTCCTGAAAATATCTGTACATAAAGCAACAGTCTGCTCATGACAGCATGTATGTATTATTGGGGTGATGTGTACACATGCAGGAAAGCATGTATATGCATGTTTTTCATGTCCATGGATTGCAGATCTATGTTTGATGAAATATCTCTCAATGTTTCCTGGGTCAATTTCTTTCCATGTCTGACTGGTCAGATCTAAGATATCACCATGCATACATTTCGTCTCTGCACACACACACACACACACACACACACACACTCACAAAGGTTTCCATACGTACCATGAGTGCAGTATGACTCCATCACTTCTTCCTCAGTCTCAGATCCGTCGTATGTCTTTGAAGAGCCGGCTTCACAAATAATGGATGAGGCATCACCATCTCCCCCCTCCTCCTCCTCCTCCCATATGGCGTTACTCTCCCCACTATTGTCCTTGTCCCCCTCAGCACCACAGCCCTCAGCATCACCATTCTTGCCATAAAGCCTGTTTCTGCAGTGCTTGCATACAATGTCATTTCTCTTGATCAACTTCATCTTCTCAGTGGCCAAGGCAGGTGGGGTGCTCATATGGTGTGACATGACATCGAGTGCTGCACTCAGACTCTCTGTGGTCTGCTTGGAAGCAGAGTACAGTCGGGAACAGATGCTCTTTTGCAAACCAGGAGGCAGACGTGCCAGATCCCAGGGGGTGTCCGCCTCGTCATCAGAGGCTGTGCGGGACGTCCCCTCTGAGTTGAGCAGGTCTGACTCCATGGAGCTGTTGCGATGGCCAATGGGAGCTGCTGGGTAGCGCATGGTCAGTGAGTTGCGTAGGACGCGCTTAGTGCGTCGTGGAGCCAGCAACGATTCCATGAGCATGCGCTGGTCACGCATGGCTAGTCCAACATCCAGTTGGTTGCACTGGAAGGCGTGAAGGACGGGTGGCAGCGAGATGCGGATGCCCTGCTCCTGCAGGTGACAAATGTGGACAGTTAGGTGGGTGGGCTCAGCGTATTGGAAAAACAAGTACTGGGACCTGCACAAACCCAAGTCAACAGAAGTGGGAGAGAGGGATTTAAACAGGAACATTTCATCCTTCACTGCCCCAGTCCAGTCTGTAGTGACTGCTTTTTGTGCACTGTGTGATAGAATAATTTCATCCAGATGATGTCCTCAGAGTGCAAGTTCAATTTATAAGTTAACAATGTTATGTGTATGCTGTGAAAACAGAACACACCCGCACACACACACACACACACACACACACATGCATGCAAGCACATGCACTCACACACAGAACACCCAAATAAAAGGTACAGTACTTTTTTTTCACAAAGAGACTTATCCCCTGTATATGGATCTCAAACACTTGAAACAGCTTTACACTTTACCCCTTGATTACTGGGTTACATCCACCACAGCAACATTCACATATCCCTGGTCAATGACTGACAAAAGCACCACCCAAAGTACTGCAGGACAAGTGTAGCCTATGTTGCGGGTAAGGTGGTCTCTAACTTGCGGTCCGTCCCAGCTCGCGCCAGGAAAGTAGAATTAGGACTTCGGCGGAAGTTTTCTGGGAAGATCTTTAATTACTGGTTTGGCAACCACGCACAGCAAATTCATCAAAAACCATCCATCAAGAAACCGTCGAACAAGGAAGATCTTAAAACCACAACCGCAAGAATCACGTCACTGTCTTACGTCACTTTTTATTATTACGTCATCGTCATTAGAACCCGTCAGTCTCGGTCCAGTCTGATCAGTCCAAGGACAGGGAAAGTTCCCGAACCTTCTGTGGCATTTCACATTCTTCCGCAACACAGCTCCCTCCTTTCGAGACCAAGACGTCCTCGTCGGTCTTCCCACACCTTCAAACTACATTACTTCAACAGGAATGAATGTGAAAAAGTTACATGCCTGAAAGAAAAGAACAAGAAGTCCATTACTCATCTGGTCGTGCTCATCCTTGGTGGTTAACGTGGTGGAGAGAGAGGGACGAACTGGTGGCAGGACTGACAGAAGGATCTAGGTTTCCCCGCGGTAACCCTTTCTCCCTCCTGACCACAGAGCCATAGTCCCGCCACACCACAACACGTCCACACATGCACCTGGGTCGCTCCCTCGTCGCTCTCACCTTCCGAGGGCGACCCAAGGCTCCCTCTCTCGCCAGTCACTCCTCATCGATGTCCGCCTACCAGTAGGGCGAAGGTCCTACCACTGTACGTTCCACACAAGTCGGCGGGAAATCCTCACAGGAAGCGGGTCGGCCGCACCACACGCCGCCCTCGTTTGGTGTACGCCTGCACATCCTCCTGGGTCGTCTCATCGTCGCTCTCACCTTCCGAGGACAACCCAGGGCTCCCTCCTCCCTCCAGCTGCTCTTCATCGATGTCGGGGGGGTCAGGCTGTCGGCGCGGACACCGCCACCAGTCGGGCGGAAGTTCACCCTGGTATTCCCACAGTCTGGCCCGGTTTACCACCCGTGGTCGGGCCCGAGAGTGCTGTTGAATGCGGTACACCCCCTCGTGAATCCGGCCCATAACCCTGTAAGGGCCCGTCCAGGGCCTAGCCAACTTGGTGGTGCGTCCTTTCTTCACTCGCGGGTTGAAGTACCAGACAGCCGAGCCCTCAGCGAAGGTCTGGTCGTCTGCCTTGCGGTCGTACCAAGCCTTCATCCGGTCCGCGCTCTGATGCAGGTGGGTCCTTGCGGACTCCTGTACCGCCTGCAACGTATCCTGGAGCTGCATCACGTATTGAGGCATGTCGCGGGGGGTATCCCCCAGGGGCCTTGGCAGTACCAAGTCAGCTGGGAGTTTGAGCTCTCGCCCAAGCATCAGCCGACTGGGGGAGATGCCCGTCGCTTCTTGCACTGCAGACCGGTAGGCCATCAGGGAGAAAGGTAAATAGTCCTCCCAATCCCTCTGGTGGTCGCTGACGCACTTCGATAGGCACCCCATGAGGGTTCGGTTATATCGCTCCACCATGCCGTCGGACTGGGGGTAGGCTGGCGTCGTGCGAGTCTTATGAATGCCCATTAGCCGACAGGTTTCCTGGAAGACAGCCGACTCGAAATTTCTCCCCTGGTCGGAGTGCAGCTCCCAGGGCATGCCGAATCGACAGAAGAAGCCCTCTACCAGAGCCCTGGCCACTGTCGTGGCCGTCTGATCGGGGAGAGGGTAGGCCTCGGGCCACTTGGTGAAGTAGTCCATCGCGACCAAGACAAATCGGTTCCCCGACTCAGTCTCGGGTAGGGGGCCCAGGATATCGACCGCCACCCTCTCCATGGGTGCTCCTGTCAGGTAGACCTGGGCAGGGCCGTGATGACGCCCGCGGGGTCCCGCACGTGAAGCACAAACATCGCAGCGGCGGCACCAGTCCTCAACCGAAGTGCGCCGTCCGACCCAGTAATACCTCTCGCAGACCCGCTGGTATGTCTTTCTGCGTCCGAAGTGCCCGGCTGTCGGGCTGTCGTGCAGCTGCTTCAGGGCCTCTCCCTGCATTGCTTTTGGCAGGACCGGAAGCAGGGTGTGGTGGGCCCCCTTATCGTTTACCCACCTCCGGTACAGCGCTCCATTCTTCATCAGCAGGGTATCCCACTGGGTCCAGTAGGCCTTACTGACGGGGCTCGTGGCAGTTATCTCCCTCCAAACGGGCCGTACGGGGCTGGTCTCCATCCAGTGGATGACAGTCTGCAGAGCAGGGTCTTGTCGCTGCGCGTCCGCTAACGCGGTCTCCTGTACGGCGATCTGTCGTACCGTCTCGCAGCATGGCTCCAAGGACGCCTGTTCCTCCCCGTGTCTGACCACTCGGAGGCAGGCTTTGCAGTCGCAGGGACGACGAGAGAGTCCATCGGCATTGCCGTGGTTTTTGCCGGGACGGTGCAGGATCTCGAAGTCGTACTCCTGAACCCTTTGGAGCCATCGTGCCCACTGACCCTCTGGATCTCGAAAGTGCATGAGCCATTGCAGGGATGAGTGGTCCGTCCTCAGAGTGAACCTCCGGCCATACAGGTATGGACGAAAGTGGGAGAAGGCCTTCACGACCGCTAACAGCTCCCGCCGTGTGACGCAGTATCGACGCTGCGGGCGGTCGAGGCGGGCGCTGTAGTATCCTATGGCTCTCTCCTCGCCATCTTGGACCTGTGACAGTACCGCTCCAATCCCCGTGTCACTGGCGTCCGTGTCGAGTATGAACGGCTCATCCTCCCTCGGGTAGGCAAGGACCGGCGATTCTGTGAGGCTTCGCTTTAGCGCTTGGAAGGCGTCCTCGCACTCGGCGCTCCATTGGAACTGGGCTTTCTTCCCCTTCAGTTGATGCAGCGGGGAGGCGACATCAGAGAAGCCCTGCACGAACCGGCGGTAGTAATTGCAGAAGCCCAGAAAACTATTGACTTCCGTTAGATTCCTTGGTCTTGGCCAGTCCTGCACGGTGCGCACTTTGGCTGAGTCAGTGTGGATGCCATTGGCTCCTACAACGTGGCCTAGAAAGACGACCTCTTTCTTGAATAGCCGACACTTCTGGGGGTGCAGCTTTAGACCGGCCTCTTCCAGTCGTTGAAACACCGCCTCTAGGAGGTGGAACTCCTGTTCAAGTGTCGGTGCATATATGATGACGTCATCCAGATAGACTAGGACGCCTTTCTGCAAGAGGTCTTGGAGCACTGTCTCCATGAGACGCTCGAAGGTGGCCGGTGCGTTGCACAGTCCAAAAGGCATCACTGAAAATTGCCACAACCCTCCGTCCATGCAGAAAGCTGTTTTCTCTCGGTCCCCTTGTTCGACCTCTACCTGCCAGTACCCACTCTTCAAATCAAGTGTGCTGAACCACCTAGCCCCCGAAAGGGCATCGAGGGTCAGGTCGATTCGCGGCAGGGGGTGCGAATCCTTCTTGGTGACGTCGTTCAGTCGGCGGTAGTCGACGCAGAACCTCGTGGAGCCGTCTTTCTTCTTCGCCAGCACTACCGGGGACGACCAAGGGCTGTTTGAGGGCTCAATGACACCCTGTTCTAGCATCCTCTGGACCTCCTGGCGCGCTATCTCCCGGCTGGCGAGAGGTATAGGCCTGGGGGCTTGCCTGATGGGGTTCGATGATCCCACGTCGATGGTATGACGTACGAGGCCAGTCCGACCCTCGTCGTGCTCCGCCAATGAGAAGGCTCCCCGGTGGGCGCGCAGTATTTCACCAAGTCGGGTCCGGTCCGAGGCGTCGAGTTCCTGGCTCCCCTCCTCCATGACAGTCTGCAGGGCTCCTGGGAAGGGCACGGTCAAGCCACCCTCCGTCAGTCCGGCCTGCAGCTTTCCTACCTTTAAAAGGCGCGGTGAGGACGCTCTCGCCCACTCAACACTCTCGAACCGTATCGGCAGCCCGTCAAGAGTCAGGAGAGCCCGTCCCCAGTCCATCACTCCTGAGTGTTCCCGAAGGAAATCCGCTCCCAGGATGGCGTCTTCCACTACGTCAGCAATAAGGAACACGTGAGAGGTAGCGAACTCACCAGCCTGTAGCCTTGCCTCCACTACGCCGTGTACGGGGATAGGGCCATTCCGGACGTCGGTCAGGGCTATTGTCGTCTCCTCCCTTTTCATGAAGGGGCGAAGACCGGTCCTTACGACGGAGACGGTGGCTCCTGAGTCGATCAGTGCGTTGCACCTGTACCCGTCAATGCTGACGTCTATCAACGGCCCCCCTGGGTCACATCGCACACCATTCAACTTGAAGGTGCGATGGCGTAGGGCGGTAGGGGGATGGGATGCCGGACTCTGCCCCCTAAGTCCGGCACATCCTAGTTTTCCTGGGCGGGGGGCGGCCTCTCTCCACGGTTGCGGCTTGGGTAGGAGGCTAACTTCTGTGGACAGTGACGCGCGATGTGACCGATCGTGTCGCATTGGTAGCACTTGATGGGCCCGCGCCGACTGTCCCGACGAGGGGTGTTAATTCTCGCCCTCTCCAGGAGCTCCTCCATCAGGCGCCTGAACTGCGCCAGCAGAGCGTCGCAGTCGCTGGCGGCTTCATTCTGGCTGCCCACAGCCCTGACCTTGTGATGCTGTGGTAGTCTCGGCGCTGCGTCCTCACGCTGGGCGATGGCCTCAATGCGGAGTGTGGTGTTCACGGTCTCTGCGAGGGTGGTGGGGGCCAGCAGCTGCACCTGCCGCTTCACTTCGCTGTCGGAGAGGGCTTCCAGGAATTTCTCGCGGGACAGATCGTCCACCGCATCCCTACTGCAGGCAGGGTGAGCTCGTCTCACGAGCCGCTCTATGTCAGCGGCTAACTCAGGGAGAGACTCACCCTTCTTGCGCCTCCTCGCGCAGAGCATCGCCTTCGCCTGATCGGGATTCCTGGCATCCTGGAATCTGTCGTGGAGGGCCCTGGCGATGGCGCTGTAATTAGCCCTGTCCTCATGTGGCAACGACTCCAGGATGCCTAATGCCTGACCAGTCAGGTTGGAAATTAGGTATCCTGCTTTTTCCCTCTCTCCCCAGCCATTCATCGCCGCCGTGACCTCAAACTGTACTCGGTATGCCTCCCACGAGGCCTTACCGTCATAGGTCTGAGGCCTTTGCCGTAGGGGTCGGGCAGCGGTCATGCATGCCCCCTCCCAGGCCGGGACGAAAGCAGGCGCCTCTGCTCGTAGTGGTTCGTATGCCTGATGATCGCCCGTGGTCCGAAAGGGGATCGGAGGAGGAGGTTTTCGTCCTGTCGCTCCTTCTTCCCCCAGTCTTTTCTGAAGGTCTGTTACGGCGTCCTGGAGACGTGCAACCTCTCCCCCGACATGGGAGCCGAGGTTCCGCATCTGTCCCTCGAAGCTTGCCCTTGCTTCTTCCAGGGACGAGTCGAGGCGTCCGATCTCCCCGCGCATCTCGGTCTGCACCGTCCCAATCTCCTGGCGGAGTTCGGCGGTGCTGCTTGCGAGGGCAAGGAACTGCTCCTTGAACGCCTCAATTTCCTGTCGCCTTTGTTCTGTCTCCTCCCGTCGCTGCAGTTCTTTCTGTTTCTTTTCTGTTTCCTTCCTCTCGCGATATTCTTTCTCTTCTTCTTCCTTCCTCTCGCGATATCCTTCCTCCTTCTTCTGCTGCTGCACTTTCTCCTCCTCTTTCTTCTGTCGTCGCAGCTCTTTCTCCTCCTCTTTCTGCCGCTCCTTCTCTTCTTCCTTCTTCTGCTGCTCTGCCTTCTCCTCCTGTCGCTGCCGCTCCTTCTCGTTTTCCTTCTTCTGCTGCTCTGCCTTCTGTTCTTCGAGCAGAAGCTTGATCATCACCAACATGTCCTCTGCCGGTTGTTGTTTCGCCTCTTCGCGTGCGGTGGCCGATCTCGTTAATCTTTTCTCGCCTTCAGCGTCCATGTTTTTCTACTTTTTTTTATTTCGCCGTCTCGGGAACCAATGTTGCGGGTAAGGTGGTCTCTAACTTGCGGTCCGTCCCAGCTCGCGCCAGGAAAGTAGAATTAGGACTTCGGCGGAAGTTTTCTGGGAAGATCTTTAATTACTGGTTTGGCAACCACGCACAGCAAATTCATCAAAAACCATCCATCAAGAAACCGTCGAACAAGGAAGATCTTAAAACCACAACCGCAAGAATCACGTCGTCACTGTCTTACGTCACTTTTTATTATTACGTCATCGTCATTAGAACCCGTCAGTCTCGGTCCAGTCTGATCAGTCCAAGGACAGGGAAAGTTCCCGAACCTTCTGTGGCATTTCACATTCTTCCGCAACACCTACCTGTGAGTGCATGGGCCAGCGGTTCCACTCAATGGGACAGGTGATGACGCTGGCAGGGCAGTACTGCAGATGCTGGGCAACCTTCTTTCTGGCCATCTGGATGGGACAGCCATTGCTGCTGTTGGTGCATGGGACGCGCTCCTCGGGACACAGCTGTGCATGCTCCTCAATCTTGCACTGGTGGCAGCGCCAGCCACAGCTGAGCTCGCAGGAGACCATTCGACATGCATCCTGTTGGGCCTCCGTCACCGTGCACAAAGCTCGGACACAGTTCTGACAGTGCTTGTGGCTGACGGGTGGCAGGTTCTTCTCCCCATCAGTACTTGCCATGCTGAAAAGTGAAATCATATCAATCCTTCAACTACAACTCAAAGAAGTTGAGGCCAAACAGAAAGCTGAAAAGTGAAATCATATCAATCCTTCAACTACAACTCATAGAAGTTGAGGCCAAACAGAAAGCTGAAAAGTGAAATCATATCAATCCTTCAACTACAACTCAGAGAAGTTGAGGCTAAACAGAAAGCTGAAAAGTGAAATCATATCAATCCTTCAACTACAACTCAGAGAAGTTGAGGCCAAACAGAAAGCTGAAAAGTGAAATCATATATAATCCTTCAACTACAACTCAGGGAAGTTGAGGCCAAACAGAAATTAGTTGTGGTTGTGGTATCCAGACTGACCCTTGTTTTTCCTGCCAACCCTAAGTTTGTGTTTTAATCATGAAAAAAAGAAGAATTTTGTTAAAAATTAATTGAGGGTAAACAACAAACTGTATGTTGTCCCATTTCCCCTATAACTTGTATAACTATAAGAATATGTTATTGTTATAGTGGTCTGACCAACCTATTTTGTCCTGCCGACCCTAAACTTGTTTTCAATCACCCAAAAAAGAGAGACAGAGTCACAGATGTTGACTGTAAATAACAAATTGCAAGCAGTCCCATCTTCCCTACTCTTCAAGCACTCTGGGAATCCACTAATTATTTTTAAAAAGCGTTTTCAGTGTCAGAGAAACGTGACATGTTCATTTTGGCTTCTTCTAAAACCAACATTTTAAATTTTAAAATGTCAGGCCTACCTATCAAACCCCTTTTATTGCCATGTTACCATAACAACAATTTTTTCCTCTAACCTAAGTAAAAAAGCATTAAAACTATTTAAGACAAAAGAGGAATGTTGACCCATGTTCAGATGAATTTACTTTCTTTAAACATGACGTTAAATTTTCTTTAAATGTACAGATGCACACACACAATGTGCCAAGTCTTAATTTTTGCAACCTTGACCCCATCCCCACCCCCCTTTTAGTTGAATGCCTTGACTCTCTTCTGCCCTACATCACATCTCTTGTTAATGAGTCCCTCTCATCTGGCACCTTCCCTTCCGTGTACAAGTCAGCCATAATTAAGTCACTCCTGAAGAAGCCTTCTCTGGACCCTAACGTTTAGAAAAATTGTCGCCCGGTCTCTAACCTTCCCTTCCTGTCCAAAGTTATAGAGAGACTAGTACTCACCCAGCTGCAGCAACATCTTGCAACCAACAACCTCCTGGCACCCCTGCAGTCAGCCTATCGTAGCCACCACAGCACAGAAACTGCCTTACTCAAAATCCTCGGCAACCTTTACTCTTCTTTAGATCAGGGAAAACTTAGCATTCTCACCCTCTTAGACTTGTCAGCGGCTTTCGACACAATAGACCACAACACTCTCCTCTCATGCCTGCAAAACACTTTTGGAATTTCACACTCTGCCCTTGCCTGGTTTCATTCTTATCTCACTGACAGATTTCAAACGGTCTCCATCAACAATCACTACTCAGCTCCTTCTACTGTCCGGTTTGGTGTTCCCCAGGGCTAAGTACTAGGTCCAATTTTGTTCGTTCTTTACATGCAACCTTTGTTTGACATAGTCGCTCAGCACTCAATCAATCAGCATGCATTTGCAGATGACAATCAGCTCTACAAAGACACCACCTTAGATCAATTCCAACCCACGTTAGACACTCTACAGACCTGTCTTTCTGATGTTAAGTCATGGATGTCACACAACAAACTCCAGCTGAACGATTCCAAAACCGAATGCCTTCTTGTCAAGTCTCAGAGACTAGTGACGCCTCCATCCCTCCCGTCTTCTGTCAGGGTTGGAGACGCTGACGTCGCCTTTGTTCCATCAGTCAAAAACCTTGGTGTCACCCTCGACTCTCATCTCTCTCTTTCCGTCCAAAACACTTGCAAATCCGCATACATACAACTCAGACAGATAAGCGCAATCAGACACCTTCTCACTACTCAAGCTACTACTATCCTAGTCTGTGCTCTTATTCTCAGTCGCCTGGATTATTGCAACGGCCTTCTTGCCGGCTGTCCCGTATATCTCACCGATAAACTTCAAAGAGTGCAAGATGCTGCAGCTCGACTCATCTGTAAGTCAAAAAAGTCAGATCATCTCACTCCTCTCTTCCGCTCTCTCCACTGGTTGCCCATTAGTGCTAGAGTCCAATACAAGATTGCCTGTCTTTGCTACCATTACTTCGCTGAATCCCTTCCTCAATATCTCTCTAAATCCATGCGCACCTACACACCCGCTAGACAGCTACGCTCTTCCGCAGACACAAGAATCCTCAGGTTCCCAGAGGACCCTCCAGTTAAAACAAAATTTGGTGAACGCTCTTTCTTTTATCAGGCTCCCTCTATCTGGAATGACCTCCCAGCCTCTGTTCGTCACTCTACATCTCCCTCGACCTTTCGCTCTGCTCTCAAAACTCACCTCTTCTTGAAATCGTTCCCTGATCCTGTCTAAGTTTCTTCATCTTCCTCCCCTCACTGTTCTCTTTGTACTAGCTTGCCTAAGCCCCCTACCACCCTCCTGTCTCTCCTCCCCCTCTCCCCAGTTTCATGGTTAAGCGGTGACGCTGTACATCAGTTTGTCGAATGCCTGAAGTGAATGTCTGACTCCTATGTTATTAAGTTTATTAAGTTACCTTTGATGTGATTGACTGTTATTGTATATTGTAATGGTTGTGTATGTATGCGCCTTGAGCATGTATTAGCTCATGGTAAGGCGCTATATAAATCCACACATTATTATTATTATAGACCTTAAATGTATGTATAAAGAGTCAGGTCTACAGACCTATCCTTTTTTATTGCTGTTGCTATATTATCTTAACCATGGCTTTTTTTTTTTGGGGGGGGGGGGGGGGGGGGGGAGGGGGTAAGGGGAGGGGGGGAAGGGGGGAGAGGGAAGAGGGGGGAGGGGGAGGGGGAAGGGGGAGGGGGAGGGCTAATGTATAAGGTCCCATACCACCTATCTTCACCCCAGAACAACCCAGATGCCAGCTAAACCTCAGCTGAACAGTTTTGTCTTGTCCTCCTCAGATGTATAATTCTAAAATTAGCAGCCACGTAATGACCTTGTAAAAGAGCTGCCTGTTGTTCTCATATCGTTGACTAAATTGAGAACCGTGAGTTAGAGTAGGAAAACTGGAGAGCAATGCTACATATGCACTGGACAGCAAGCTAGGATGGAGTTTTGTGTCATGGGGCATGACATGTCTGTTTGAACATGCTAGGAACATCACAAAATGTCGAAGAGCTTTGAAGTAATACCAAAGAAGAAAAGAAAAAAAGGACAAGTCTAGTACAGTAGTACATAGTAAGTCCCAGCAATTAGTCTAACCCATTATGGTTTCACTTTTCGTTTTTCAGAATACATTATTCCCTTTTTGAAAGGTGCACAACAGTCTGCACAGATGGAGGACTATGCAGCCCAGATCATCTTGAGATCTACAACACTGGGTAAACACACACATGCGCGTGCACGCACGCGCGCGCGCGCGCGCACACACACACACACAAACACACGATTGCTTAGCTACAGACAGACCACACTGAAGATTGATGAATCCCATCCCCTTATTTTAGCTTCAATGTGGTCACGGGCCTTTTTCAATTAAAAAAGAAGAATAAAATTGTCACAAGCAGGACTTACCAGCAATGTAACGATTGACTTTCACTTATGGATTTCTACTCACTTTGCACCTTAACCCTGATCAATGTGCAAAATAGGTAAGTATCTATTATGTTACCACCATGCAACAACACTGCACACGGACAGGACGTATGATTAGTCATGTGCCAGCAGGAAGCACCGCTTCGATTCCCAAGGGAGACCTTCCCACCAAAATCGGCAAATGTTGGCTTACTACCGTGAAGAGGCGTCCTTTTTCCGGTGTAAAAAAACAACAACCCACACACACACAAAGGCATCCCCCGCAGGACTTTGCAGTGTTCTTTCGGGCTACCCAGTCATCTTAGGTGCGTTCCTCGAATGCAGAATCGTCTGATGATCTAGGTAGAATACCTGTCGATCAGCCCCTCTGCATCCCACTTCACACTGTTCACTAAAGTCTACTTTCTTTCGACATTAGTGAATCATTTGAAGGGTATTTATCATCTTTTGCTCTCACAGCAACTCTTCTGGTTCATGTTATGTTCGCGAATATAACGCAGTGTTACTGTTGATGTGGTGTTAGTGGAGCATCACCGGCAGGCAAAATAGTCGAGTCACCTGTTCAAGGCTGTTGGGGTAAGTTAGTAACTCAAGTTAGTCTATTGCGAAGGTACGAAAAAAGAGTCTGAGGTACAGAAAACATGCACTCATTCACTTCGAGTCCTGCTTAAAAGCCATAGATCTTCACTGACCCTCATCGACGGTATCTGTTGATCGTATGAGTAGTGAAGTCGACTCAGTCCTTTGACAGGCTTGTCTACCTTTTGCTGGGGAGGGGGGCTTGCGAAGATTGTATCAAAGGAAGACAATAGAAAATATTGATATTTTGCAAAGACGATAAAATATTTTTCAACAGTCACTGGACAAGTTGAAGCGTATGAAGATTTTAAAAACTATTTCGGGTGTGCTCCCTCAAACAGAGTTACTGCAGCCCTCACATAGTCGACCGGAAACTGAGAAGTCGGAAGTAAACTGACTACCAATTTCTTTTATCTGAAATGTGAGTATGATTTGCGCGATATATTCACCCTTGACAATTTGATTTGAATATTGAATCACAAGTCAGCTGGCACAGAAGAGGTAAAATACTGGTTAGTCCCTTTGATCGCCTTGTAACATACGTGATACTGATATTGATAGTGAATTAATCATAGACCGAGAAATCGACTGTCCCGATCTTCCGCGTTGATCGGTGACTCACGTTATTAAAAAGGAAGATCTGAAGTGATTTTACTTATTTCTCTCATCATTTCGTGCTTTTTACTTTTGTTTGTGGAAAAACATGCACTTCCTCGGATGCCGTGTGTGTATAACAGTCACTTGCCCTCCTGTCAGTGTCAGTCTTTGAGTGTATGTCCCTCAGGCTCAGCCCTTAGTTATGAACACCTGTGTCTTGTCCGTCATTCCTTTCTTTTCCATGTCTTTGTCCGTTTGTTTGTTCGCACCGCCCCCCCCCCCCCCCCTCTCTCTCTCTCTCTCTCTCTCTCTCCTCGCTCTCTCTCTCTCTCTCTCTCTCTCTCTCTCTCTCTCTCTCTCTCTCTCTCTCTCTCTCTGCTTATCTTTTCTGGAACCTGTATATTTGAATGGTTACAAAATATAAAGCTTAAAAAAGAATTACCACTTCCATTTTATAAACTTCAGTAAAACTAGAAAACTAATTATGAAAATCATGAATGTTTTCTTGTTGCAGAGAAACATTCAGCCAGAACAAGCACAATGACTCTGATGGAATTTTTTGGCTGCACTTTCATAGCCTTTGGTCCTGCCCTGGCTATGTTTGTCTTCACCATTGCCAGAGACCCACTGCGTGTCATTGTGCTCATTGCCAGGTGGGTCAGTTTGAACAATTACCCCCCCTTGAAAAAAAAGTATGATAATCCAACACTCTTTTCCTGCCAATCCTGAAATTGTTTTCAATCATCATCATGGAAAAAGAAGAGAAGAGAAAGAAAGAAAAGGTAAACTACAATCTGCATGCTGGCCCATCTTCCTTATGAGCGCTTTGGAAATCTTGCCAGGGATATGACTCTACGTGGCATTTCCAGAGTTGTATGCATCTCCACATACCTTAAAGTACATGCTCACACACACACACACACACACACACACACACACACACACACACACACACACACACACACACACATATAAACACACACACACACACACACAAACATGCAGTCTCAATCTCGCCTTCTTATAAAGAACATTTTTAACCCAACAAATCAAAAAAAGTTCAGACCTACCTACCCAACCACCCACCCACCCACCCATCCACCTACCTACCTACCTTTTTTCCTTACAAAAAAAACAACAAAAGAAAACCGCCCCCCCCAAAAAAATAAAAAAAATAAAAATAAAAATAAAAATAAAAGTAATATAAAACACTGAAAGGGTTCAGCCCTACCTATTTACTTCTTGTCTTCTTTTTTTTTCTTTCTCCCATGTTACCCTAGCCACAACTATTTCCCCCCCCTTATGATAGTGCTATCAAATGCTTGTGATACAGCTGCTTACCAAGCATGCTACAGAGACTTGCTATCACTGCCAGATGTCCACTCTTGGCTGTGGTAGTGAGTTCACTGCTGCACGGCTCCAGGAGTTGTATCCCGCGGCAAAGAAGTATCCAGGGGTCACTTCCCTTATGGAGATATCTTGGACATTTTAAAACATCTGCAAGAAGTGATCCTTGAATGACAAAGCATGTATTATACAATAAATGTCTTTAGATGAAACTGCTTGAGACGTATCTGAGTAGCAAGGTGAAGAAAGCTTTGAAATAGGATGCTGCTGCCACTTCTATCACTGACCGCAATGATGAAAAACGACGATGACGACGACAATAATGATGATGATTGTGTTGGAACTAATGGAATCATAGTCTTGGAATAGCTACATATTATTTCTGCAATTAATACCTGTCACTACCCTCTCTCCACAAAAGGCAGTTATTATCTCCTCATAAAAAGTTATTTCTTGAATTTATTAAGTTTTTTAAAGTTGCTACCCATGTACAATAGCTTCTTTCAGCCACAGTACCTGAACATAAGCTCTGGGTGTGTTACTGAGTAGATTTTTAACTTCTCCAGTGCTGATGAAAGTAAATGGACATTTTCCAAAAGCTCCTAGTAGACCAAGGAGCCATTGATTGAGAGATGTGTTTGGTTTCTTGGAATCAGGCTTGTAAAATGTGTGGAAGACCCTCAAGTCAAATTCTGTCTTAGACATTATTTTGTTTTTATTTTTCAGTGGGTTCTTTTGGCTGCTGGCATTACTTTTATCCTCAATATTGTGGTATGCGGTGGTTCCGCTTCGTTCCTACCTAGTGTTTGGCCTAGTCTTCTCCGTCATCTTCCAGGAACTCTTCCGTTTCCTCTTCTACAAGCTGCTCAGGTGAGTGCCCTAATCAGTTGTCAAGGCAACCAGCCTTGAATCAGTGCACTTGAAGTTTCAAGTCATGGGAGCAATAGGCTTCTTGAATTAGCCATGCCTAATCTTGGTAGAAAGACCTTTGTCCGGAGATTGATGTGGCTGACAGATGGCATTGTTTGAAAATGCACATTATCTTAGAGTTGCATGCATCTTTAGAAAACTTGTTCAAATCACGTTTGCTTCTTTCCACCATTGAGTGGAATGGGTGACTTTGAGGGCAACAGATATATCTGATAGCCAGATTTATCTTTGATATCTCAGTGAATACTGTCCCCATGCTGCTAATGTCCACCCTTTGCTGCCATTTCCAATCTAGCCGTAGCTTCTCCCTCTATGTTTTCCTCCTCAAACCCATCATTCTAAATTCGGCATTCCCATGGTGGCCTTGGGGCAGAGCTGCCAGCTGGTCCCCACATGGTCTGATAAATCTAGAACTTTGAGTTCAAGCGGGAAAATTCTAGAGTCAGCCCACATCTTTGGCTGCAGGAAGAGGCGGTCTGGGAATGGGGACAGAGGGTTAAGTATAGTGGTATGTGACATTACACTGAATGTAACACTGAAAGTGGAAGGTTCCCCTAGATGTGAGACAATGCTGGTACTTGACGCTGGGGGCTTCCAGTGTGTGTAAATGTTTATCACCAGATGCCAGCAATGAATTGATTTGGTAGCCTTTGACCAAGAAATAGAATGCACAAGACATTTGCAGGCACATAGCTGGGTTTAAAGGCTGAAACTATTATTGCATTTTTGCCTTGTCCAGGATAACTTGCTTGACTCAAGATGTGATAAAGAGCTGTGCCTTTTGTCATATGTTTTATTTCTGACTATTGATTGTTGTTGAGCAGTCATCTTGTTGACTCACATGTAATTTTAGGCTTGTTCATGGTGATGACAGCTAGTACTATAACCTTCTTAGTATTGCAAGGTGCAACAGTATTGGTCGTGTTGATGACGCCATGTGATCTGTCTGTATGCTTGCCTTGTACCAATCAGAAAAGCGGATGAGGGTCTACAGAAGGTGAGCCAACAGGCTTCAGAGGAGAATGTCACTCCACGAGACATCTCCAACAAACACATCATGGCCTATGGTGAGTTCACATGTGTCTGTCGTAGTGTATGGTGAGTTCACATGTGTCTGTCGTGTTGTAAGGTAAGTTCACATACATGTGTCTGTCATGTTGTATGGTGAGTTCACATGTGTCTGCCGTGTTGTATGGTAATTTCACATTTGTCTGTCATGTTGTATGGTAAGTTCACATGTGCCTATTGTGTTGTATGATGAGTTCACATGTGTCTGCCGTGTTGTATGGTGAGTTCACATGTGTCTGTCATGTTGTATGGTGAGTTCACATGTGTCTGTCACGCTGTATGGTAAGTTCACATGTGTCTGTCGTGTTGTATGGTAAGTTCACATGTGTCTGTCGTGTTGTATGGTAAGTTCACATGTGTCTGTCGTGTTGTATGGTGAGTTCACATGTGTCTGTCGTGTTGTATGGTAAGTTCACATGTGTCTGTCGTGTTGTATGGTAAGTTCACATGTGCCTATTGTGTTGTATGGTAAGTTCACATGTGTCTGTCATGTTGTATGGTGAGTTCACATGTGTCTGTCACGCTGTATGGTAAGTTCACATGTGTCTGTCGTGTTGTATGGTGAGTTCACATGTGTCTGTCATGTTGTATGGTAAGTTCACATGTGTCTGTCGTGTTGTATGGTAAGTTCACATGTGTCTGTCGTGTTGTATGGTAAGTTCACATGTGTCTGTCATGTTGTATGGTAAGTTCACATGTGTCTGTCATGTGGTATGGTAAGTTCACATGTGTCTGTCGTGTTGTATGGTGAGTTCACATGTGTCTGTCATGTTGTATGGTAAGTTCACATGTGTCTGTCATGTTGTATGGTAAGTTCACATGTGTCTGTCATGTTGTATGGTAAGTTCACATGTGTCTGTCGTGTTGTATGGTAAGTTCACATGTGTCTGTCATGTTGTATGGTAAGTTCACATGTGTCTGTCATGTTGTATGGTAAGTTCACATGTGTCTGTCGTGTTGTATGGTAAGTTCACATGTGTCTGTTGTGGTGCTTGAATTTGTTAGGGTCAGTATGCCAACTGATTAAAAAAAAAAGAGGCTTTTAGATGGATGAGAAGGTAAGTATCCTAGCCTTTGCACAGACCTCCACCATAGCAACATGAAAGTTCCTTTACTTCTCTTCTGGGAAATGTGAGGGCAATTTTGGTTGCAAGCTTTAGTCAGTTAAACCACAAAAGGAACCTATTTGAGTTCATTATGAATACATGTTGGTCTAAGATCTTGTCAGTTTCCCATGTTGCAATGTTTGCTATGAATTTCATACCTCATGCAAACATTTTTCATGTGAATCAGCTCAACTTTTGTTTAAAATATAGATGTTTGCTTTTGCTCAATGTGTGTCTGATTTCAAATGAAGATATGATGGGTATTTAGAATTTTCAAGTGAACCCTTTTTTACTGCAGAATTTCCTGTTTATTTTCATACCTTGGAGTGTATGTATATGGGTGGTGTTGATTCTTGTAACCTGTACCAAAGGATTAACAAGAAAATGTTGTGGAGAGTTTAGCATGGTGGTGCAGGTCAAATCTGAGGCTCTTTCTGAGATGGACGTTGCCATGGTTTCCAGTGTCAGGACTTGGGTTTGGCATCACCAGCGGAGCCTTCTCCATCATCAACGTTCTGGCAGACATGGTGGGCCCAGGCACCATCGGAATCCTTGGCGACTCCCAGTACTTCTTCATCACTACAGGTATGGATAGACAGGAGCAGACAGAGACAAACAGAGAGAGAGAATGACAGAGAAACAGACACCCACACACACACACACACACACACACACACACACACACACACACACACACACACACACACGTGCACATACACATATGGATTTTGAATGAGACTTGACACTGATATACATATAGTGATGGGATGTGTAGCATAGATGCGAGAAAAGCTAAGTAAGATCTTGCGAGGAATAGGCTGTTGTCATCATGGGTATGCAACACCATGCATTTGCCATGGATTTGAGCCTGCTGGGGTTTTCCTTGCTGCAAGGGGAGGGAGCACAGTCATACGTTGTGTGGAGCAAGGCTGTACCGCATGGTGAATGCACATGTTAAATGCTGTGCTGCATGAGTGTTTTGTGTTGCAGCCTTCCAGACACAGTGCTTTGTGCTGCTGCACACTTTCTGGGGAATCCTCTTCTTCCACGCCCTGGACCGCAAGCGCTACATCCCCATCGCCCTCATCGTCGCTTCCCACATGCTGCTGTCCTGCCTGGTGAGTGTTTGTGTGTATGTGTATGAGTGCACACATACATACATAGTTAGTGTGTATCTAATAAAATAATAATGTGTGGATTTATATAGCGCCTTACCATGAGTTAAGACATGCTCAAGGCGCATACATACACAACCATTACAATATACAATAACAGTCAATCACATCAAAGGTAACTTAATAAACTTAATAACATAGGAGTCAGACATTCACTTCAGGCATTCGACAAACTGATGTACAGCGTCACCGCTTAACCATGAAACTGGGGAGAGGGGGAGGAGAGACAGGAGGGTGGTAGGGGGCTTAGGCAAGCTAGTACAAAGAGAACAGTGAGGGGAGGAAGATGAAGAAACTTAGACAGGATTCTGGAACGATTTTAAGAAGAGGTGAGATTTGAGAGCAGAGTGAAAGGTCGAAGGAGATGTAGAGTGACGAACAGAGGCAGGAAGGTCATTCCAGATAGAGGGAGCCTGATAAAAGAAAAAGCGTTCACCAAATTTTGTTTTCACTGGAGGGTCCTCTGGGAACCTGAGGATTCTTGTGTCTGCGGAAGAGCGTAGCTGTCTAGCGGGTGTGTAGGTGCGCATGGGTTTGGAGAGATATTGAGGAAGGGATTCAGCGAAGTAATGGTAGCAAAGACAGGCAATCTTGTATTGGACTCTAGCACTAATGGGCAACCAGTGCAGAGAGCGGAAGAGAGGAGTGAGATGATCTGACTTTTTTGACTTACAGATGAATCGAGCTGCAGCATCTTGCACTCTTTGAAGTTTATCGGTGAGATATGCGGGACAGCCGGCAAGAAGGCCTTTGCAATAGTCCAGGCGACTGAGAATAAGAGCACAGACTAGGATAGTAGTAGCTTGAGTAGTGAGAAGGTGTCTGATTGCGCTTATATGTCTGAGTTGTGTAGTATCGCCAAGAGCAACAGAAGTGGACTCGAACCCAGGCAAGCCAAAGTCAATCTGTTTATTCCAAACACTGAACTGGCAGAACTCACACTGAACTGAAACTCTCAACTGAACTGAACTCACTGCGCAGAGTGAGTATACCACATACCCCCACCCTTAAGTTTTTATCAACGTTGAACAAATGAAGAGAACGAACTTCATAAAGGTGAATACAAACGGAAGTCTAAGTGTCCCTGAAAACTTTGAACCTCTCTCGTCTTTCCGAGAACGTATAACACAAACATTGAGGAAGACAAAAGAAAATTGCAACAAAATGGTATCAGTTCCCGAACTACAACACAACCCAGAAACATGATGTACATAATCAGTTCACAGTTCACTTCCGCACATCCCGGAACCCATAGAGGACAAAGTCCTTGAACCGTTCAGGCCGCCTGCGCTGTCGCGTTGGACGGCTCTCGGGCATAGGCGTCGTGGCTGGACTGACAGCAGCCGTGGGACGCGGCGCTGGCATCGCCAGGTCGCCCGGGTCGGAGTGCTCGAGGTCCGGCTGGTGCGACACCTCCAGATCTTGTGTAGGAACTTCCAGCGGCAGTGTACGTGCAGAGGGATCATCTGACAATGGCGCTGGGGGTTCAGCCAAAAGAGGCGGCTGAATGCACGGGTAGGCCTGAGCGTTGGTCTGGACGCTCCGCTCGCAGTCCTCAGGCACTTCAGGGTCGCTGACCCGAGGCACCACATGATCCACGTGTCTTTTCAGCATGCGGCCATCGGCCAGTCGGATAATGTATGACAGTGGCCCCGTCATTTGCATGACCACCCCGGGCAGCCATTTGGGACCCACAGAAAAGTTCTTGAGGTGTACCAGGTCCCCAACCTGGTACTTTCTGACGTCAGCATGGTCATGGTTCAGCTTCTGCTGCGACTGTTTCTGAACGACCCTTCTCTCCACACAGGGCTGCACCAAGTCAAGTCGCGTACGAACCTTCCTGTTGAAGAGGAGCTCCGCGGGCGACAACCCCGTCGTTGTTTGAGGTGTGACGCGGTACATGGAGAGGAAGCGCGCCACTCGCGTCTCCATAGAGCCCCTGGTCAACTTCTTCAGACCTTGCTTCATCGTCTGTACGGCCCGTTCGGCCAACCCATTAGTGGCCGCGTGATACGGTGCCGACTTGATGTGTTTGATGCCGTTCATCTTCATGAAGATCTCAAACTCTTCACTGGTGAAGCATGCACCATTGTCTGACACCAGGGTGTCGGGTAATCCGTGGATGGCGAATGACTGACGGAGTTTCTCGATGGTCGCCGTGGATGTGCTCGAATTCATGGGGTACACGTCCATCCACTTAGAATGAGCGTCAATGATGACCAGAAACATTTTCCCTTGAAAGGGGCCTGCATAGTCCACATGCAGCCGACTCGAAGGTCGATTCGGCCATTCCCACGGGTGCAAAGGGGCTGAACTGGGCATGTTCCTGTGAGCCTGGCAAACCGGACAGCCACGCACCGTCGCCTCGATGTCGCGGTCCAGGTTCGGCCACCATATGTATGAGCGCGCCAACGCCTTCATCCTCGTCATGCCCGGGTGTGACTCGTGTAAGTCTTCCAACAAGCGCTTGCGTCCCCTGGGCGGGATCACCACCCGCGTTCCCCATAGTAAGCAGCCATCCATCAGGCTCAGCTCCATCAGGCTCAGCTCCATCGTCCGAGCCAAGTATGGCTGGACGCTCTTGTCGTCGCTACGCTCAGGCCAGCCTTTCTGGACAAACTCCTTCACTCTTGACAGCACAGGGTCTGAGCTCGTCCACTGTCGTATCTGCTTGGCTGTTACCGGCATCGTCTCCACCTGCTCCATCAGCAGGACTGTCTCTCCCCTTTCAGGCTTCACTCCCACTGTGACCTCAAGTGGCAGCCGGCTAAGGCCATCCGCGTTGCTGTGTTTCTTGCCCTCTTTGAACTTCAGCTGATATTCATACGCAGCAAGCGTGAGAGCCCATCTTTGAATCCTGGCGGCGGCCATGGCTGGTATCTGCCTGTTCTCACCGAATAGTCCCAACAGCGGCCTGTGATCGGTGATGATCTCAAACTTCTGTCCATAGAGATACTGATGGAACTTCTTTATGCCGAAGATAATGGCCAGAGCCTCCTTCTCCACCTGGCTGTAGTTCTTCTCAGCGCTGTTCATGGTGCGTGATGCGAACGCAACTGGCCGTTCACTGCCATCTTCCATCCGATGTGCGATCACCGCTCCAACCCCATAGTTGGACGCATCACAGGAAAGGACGATATCCTTGGTGGAGTCGAAATGAACGACCAGTTGGGGTGACTGGAGCAATCTTTTTGAGTCAGTCCATGCTAGCTTGTGTTGATCTTCCCAACACCATTTCACTCCTTTCTGTAGCAGACTGTACAAAGGAGCCAGTACTGTGGAGAGTTGGGGCAGGAACCGGGAATAATAATTCACCATTCCCAGGTAGGCCTGCAGTTTTTTCACGTCTGTGGGTCGAGGCATTTCTTGGATCGCCTTCACCTTCTCCGGCACCGGCTGGATCTTCAGACCCAAGTAGATCACCTCGGTGGCCATGAAGACACACTTTTTCTTATTCAGCTTTGCCCCGGCCTCCTTCAGGCGCTGTAGCACTGTCCGTAATGTTGTCAGGTGTTCATCACAGGTCTTTCCTGCCACCAGGATGTCATCGATGCGGACGTGCACGTTGGTCAAGCCTCTCAACAGGCCCTCAATCGTCCTCTGAAAAATCCCTGGAGCTGAGGACACCCCATAAGCAGGCCTGCCTACCCGTACGGAAATTCCGTATTTTGTCCGGAAATTAAAAACAATCGGCGAGCGTTCCTGAAAATACGGGAGTTTATTTTGCGTTCCGGAAATATCAAAATAAAAACTATAATAAAATAATTTCCAAAATCGTTGGCCTGTGGCTGTGCGCGAATCGTTTTCCGAAGCAGTCTACCGATGATTGCCGAATGGGTTTGTTCTGTAATGCGCAGGCGCAGCGCGCGAAAATATTTCCGAAGATTGCCGAGTGACTTCATTTTCGTACAGTGCGCAAGCGCAACGCACGAAGTGTTTTTCCGGAGAGTGCCGGTATGTGCAGTGTTCATGTGCAACAATGGCGTCAAAACGAAAGCCAAGCGATTGTGTTTCTGAATTATCGAAGAAACAGCGGAGGTCGCAGATCTACATTCCAGCGTACACGGAGAAGTATCCATTTATAGTCCGCGGCACCACTGACTCCACTGTCAAATGTACGACTTGTGATAACCAGTTCAGCATCTCCAGTGGTGGCGCCAACGATATCGAAAGGCATGTTGAAGGCCCAAAGCATGTGAAGAAAAATGAGGAGAAGAAGGTCGCAGCAGCGCAAAAACCTATCAGTGAATATTTTACACCGCCTCCTTCGAAAGTGTCCCAAATCGACATCGACGTAATTCGAGCTGAGGCGATGATGGTAGACTTGACAGTAGAACTGAACCTCCCAATGGCGGCATTGGACAAACTGAGTGTAGGTGTAGGGGAAGACCTCCTCTTCCCACACCTGCCCATGGTTATGCTTGCCATAATGACAATCCCTCACTCATCAGCTCACTGAGCGCATTTTCTCAGTCGTGAGAAAGAACAAAACACACTTCAGAGGCAGCATGCAATCCGACACCTTGGAGGCCTTGGTGGTAGCCAAGTCCAGGCCTGGACAAGCCCTTGACAGAAACTACAGTGTCAAAGACCTGAAAGGCCTGAAAAGTGCCTACTACCAGTCTTTGTCACAGTAAACAAGCTGCAGAACTATTGTATATAGTGTACATAAAATCAGGTATGTTTTGTTTTATCTTTTGGTCCCTGGTTAATGATTAAAGTTGCTTTGTTTTCTTGCACTGTCGCACGGTTTAATACTGAAATCGGAACTGAAATACGGAAATTGGAACTTGGTAATACTGAAATCGAAAAAGGAGGGTAGGCAGCCCTGCATAAGGCAGGCGATTGTAACGATACAAGCCTTGGTGTGTATTAATTCTGGTGAACTCCTTAGAGGCCTCATCGAGCTCCAGCTGCTGATAGGCCTGCGTCAGATCCAGTTTGGTGAAGAACTTCCCACCCCCGAGGCTAGCCAGCAAGTCGTCGGTCTTGGGGATAGGATAGTTGTCCAACTTCGAGGCAGCATTCACAGTCACCTTGTAGTCGCCACAAATGCGAAGGCTCTTGTCGGGTTTGACTACAGTGACAATCGGAGCAGCCCAGTCAGAGAACTGTACTTTCTCTATTGTTCCCTCCGTTTCCAGACAATCCAACTCTTGGCTCACTTTGTCACATAAGGCGTAGGGTACTGGCCGTGGTTTGAAGTAGCGCGGTTGGGCTGTGGGGTCAACAAAAATAGAGGCTTTGACCCCTTTGATGGTGCCCCTCACCTCTTCAAACACGTCTGCATTCGCACCCAGGATCAGCTCTAAGTCCATGTCTTTGGCTCGGGCTTCTCCACTGTGCACAGAAAAGATTTCTGACCAATCCAGCTTCACCTGCTTGAGCCAATGTATGCAGCTTTGCAAGTGTTTTGGACAAAGTCGGAAAGAGAGAGATGAGAGTCGAGGGTGACACCAAGGTTTTTGACTGATGGAACAAAGGCGACGTCAGCGTCTCCTATCCTGACAGAAGATGGGAGGGATGGAGGTGTCACTAGTCTCTGAGACTTGACAAGAAGGCATTCGGTTTTGGAATCGTTCAGCTGGAGTTTGTTGTGTGACATCCATGACTTAACATCAGAAAGGCAGGTCTGTAGAGTGTCTAACGTGGGTTGGAATTGATCTAAGGTGGTGTCTTTGTAGAGCTGATTGTCATCTGCAAATGCATGCTGATTGATTGAGTGCTGAGCGACTATGTCAAACAAAGGTTGCATGTAAAGAACGAACAAAACTGGACCCAGTACTGAGCCCTGGGGAACACCAAACCGGACAGGAGAAGGAGCTGAGTAATGATTGTTGATGGAGACCGCTTGAAATCTGTCAGTGAGATAAGAATGAAACCAGGCAAGGGCAGAGTGTGAAATTCCAAAAGTGTTTCGCAGGCATGAGAGGAGAGTGTTGTGGTCTATTGTGTCGAAAGCCGCTGACAAGTGTAAGAGGGTGAGAATGCTAAGTTTTCCCTGATCTAAAGAAGAGTACAGGTCGCCGAGGATTTTGAGTAAGGCAGTTTCTGTGCTGTGGTGGCTACGATAGGCTGACTGCAGGGGTGCCAAGAGGTTGTTGGTTGCAAGATGTTGCTGCAGTTGGGTGAGTACTAATATCTCTATAACTTTGGACAGGAAGGGGAGGTTAGAGACCGGGCGATAATTTTTGAAAACATTAGGGTCCAGAGAAGGCTTCTTCAGGAGTGGCTTAATTATGGCTGACTTGTACACGGAAGGGAAGGTGCCAGATGAGAGGGACTCGTTAACAAGAGATGTGATGTAGGGCAGAAGAGAGTCAAGGCATTCAACTAAAAGGGGGGTGGGGATGGGGTCAAAGTCGCAAGTGGTGGGAGTGGAGGCGAGAATCACTTTCTTGACAGCCTCTTCAGACACTATCTGGAAAGTGGTGAACGGGACGCCCTGAAAGCAACGATCGGCAACTGCGGGAGGATTCAGTATTTGACTATCGAGATCCCATCTGGATTTTGTTCAAAGAATACAAGAAAACGGCCAGGAAGTTCCAGAACGGAGAAGACTGACGGAAGGAGAACCTTTTTGGTT
>JAWQFJ010033940.1:75000-92500 GCA_034096865.1 Theodoxus fluviatilis
TTCTCCTCTTCCTACCCTGCATCCGGCCTCTCCCCCGCGACGCCATCTCGTTGTTCCCTTCTCTTTCCTCTATTATGGCCTCTTGCAGTCTCCACACACTCTCCTCTGCCGTTTGCACCCTCCCTCTCATCTTTTCGTAATGTCCAGCTTTCGTGCTCGCACCCACCCCTTCCTCTCCAAGCTACTTTCTCTCTTCCTCTCCTCTCTCCCCCCCCCTCTGACTGTGTGTGTATTTGGTTATTTCGTTGTTTTCCTTTCTTCTTCTGTTGCTTTTGCCAAGAGGAGGAAGTGCTGAATGTTGATTGTTTTCTTTTCCTCTCTTATTATTGCACATAGCTTTTGGCTCTGCATGGTCGATCCTCATCTGTATTCTCCCCCCCGCCCCCCGCCCTGTTCCCTTTTCCTGACTGTCTGTGCCTTCTTCAACAGGCCTCACTTCTGACAGTGAATGCGTAACTAACTGGATTACGAACTTTTTTCATGCCGTGTGTTTTTTTGCAATTATGGTGATAACCTTAACTCCCTCCCAACCTCTCCTCGGCTTCACACTACACACTCCTGCGATTCTTCAGTGTTAACCCCTTTCTCTTCATGCGAGATTCATTACAGCCTAACACACACGTATACCCTTTTGCAGCTATTCGCCCCCTCACCCCACTGACATTGACGCTTTTGACACAAGCGACTCCAGAATCACACTTGGCCACCCTCTGATGATCGCGGCTGTCTGAGTCATGCGTCCGTCAAGTCTGGAGCAGGATAGTTTGGCAAGCATCTGGATCTGATGGACATCTGCCACCACAGCTGTAATCAATGATCTTTGAACTTTTGAGGTCCCTTCCAGTTGGTCGACCATGGGCTGCTTCTAGTGTTACTTGACTGCATGAAAACACTAGCCTAATGTGTAAAATACAACAAAAATAAGATTTTTCAATGTTAGATTGAATAATTTTGTTACACAAATTTGAGAACAAATATCATGTTCAGAATCAGAGGGTTTTTTCAACTTGTGTGTAAAGTTCCCGAAAACAGTACATTCCTGAGGCCTCTGACCACTGATGGAGTTAGCTTGATAACTGTTCCATCCACTTCAACCTAGTTTGCCATGCCTGATCTCCTGGAGCCCCATTCTAGGCAACCAGCTTGAGTTTGTGCAGCTAGGAGAGGGGTGCTGGTGGACTCCACAGCTCAGAAACATCTTACTCAGATATAATGCAGCCCCAGTGGTCACAACAGCATCAGGGTTGTTGTCATGCTGTCTAACCAAAAGGTCATAGGTTCAGTACACATTTGAGTTCCTTCAAACTGTCTGTCACTAATGTCAGTCCCTTGCAGAGCAATGGCTCTGTGTAGTAGTGTTGTCTGGTTCATTGGTGCAACTGGTTGCTCAGTTTTGTGTGGGACCATTGACATAATTGTATCCGACCGCCTGGTTGTTATTTTGTGCATGAATTGGTGATGCCATTCTTAATTTTTTGTTGTTGACTGAACATAGCGTTGATTAGCACTGTAACAAACTTGTGATTATTGATGTTAATTAAGAAGGCAATGTGTTTACTTACTGTACATATATTCATGTCCAGTCTCAGCAATGACATATTTTATGAATGTGTAAAATAAGGGGAGAAGAAAGTCTCGCCCGTTTCATTTTCATGAACAGTTATCATTGAGGAAATCCCCCCCCCCCTTTCCCCCTGTTCATTCTTTGCAAAACAATTAAAAAATAAATTATTGAAGATTCATGTTGTCTGGTCCTTAATAAATAAATAAAAATTGCTTATGGAGTTCAAAGCATCAGTGTGTGGACATGTGCACTTGCATACCAAGTATGTACATGCAGTTGTGTGTAGGTATGATGAACCATGCATCTCTGATCAGTGCGGCTGTAGGGCATTTATAGATATATGAGCTTTGTTTCCATATGATTCATTATCAGTGCTTCACTCATTTCTCCCTCATTTGTTACTTTTGTATTTCTTTTGCCTTGTACATTTTCTACTTTCTCCATTTTCTACGTTGTCTCTTAAAATTTCCCCTCTATTTTCTTCACCCAATACCTAGGAAAGTACAAGTTAAGATGTTTTGGTATTTCTCAGTCCTAGATACTTTCTTCAAACTTTCATTGCATGGTCAATCAATGCTCTTTAATAACAATCTCAGACAGGAATAAACTTTGCCAATAGTTTTATTACAAAAATGATATAAATACTTTCACATGCAGTATAACATAAGTACCCACATAGATTTTGGAAGCATTATGGATGCACTGGGTGAGAAGCCATCCTTGCCAGACTGCCTGTCTATGAAAGTAGTCGGTAGAAGCTGTCATCCTCACAGCCCCGAAAAGATCCAGACAGTTGCTTTCTGGATGTCCAAGTTTGCGTGCTGAAGAACCCATCTTATCTCAGCCCACCTAACTTTAAGCTTACTTCACAGTTCTTGTGGACAGTCAAAAAGCAAGTTGCCAATCATGACAGCAAAGATTCAATAAACCATGACTGGGTCTTCTGGAGTGAAACCCTAGGAACTTTTTACAGGTGGAATTGAAAAGTTTTCTTCACCTTCTGTTGGTGTCCTGAACAACATGTCAAGGATCATCCTCTGTTGGTGTCCCAAACCTCATGTCAAGGATCCCCTTCTGTTGGTGTCCCAAACCTCATGTCAAGGATCATCCTCTGTTAGTGTCCCAAACCTCATGTCAAGGATCACCTTCTGTTGGTGTCCTGAACAACATGTCAAGGATCACCTTCTGTTGGTGTCCTGAACAACATGTCAAGGATCCCCTTCTGTTGGTGTCCCAAACCTCATGTCAAGGATCACCTTCTGTTGGTGTCCTGAACAACATGTCAAGGATCCCCTTCTGTTGGTGTCCCAAACCTCATGTCAAGGATCCCCTTCTGTTGGTGTCCCAAACCTCATGTCAAGGATCACCTTCTGTTGGTGTCCTGAACAACATGTCAAGGATCCCCTTCTGTTGGTGTCCCAAACCTCATGTCAAGGATCCCCTTCTGTTGGTGTCCCAAACCTCATGTCAAGGATCATCCTCTGTTAGTGTCCCAAACATCATGTCAAGGGTCACCTTCTGTTGGTGTCCCAAACCTCATGTCAAGGATCACCTTCTGTTAGTGTCCCAAACCTCATGTCAAGGATCACCTTCTGTTGGTGTCCCAAACATCATGTCAACGGTCACCTTCTGTTGGTGTCCCAAACCTCATGTCAAGGATCACCTTCTGTTGGTGTCCTGAAGAACATGTCAAGGATCACCCTCTGTTGGTGTCCCAAACCTCATGTCAAGGATCATCCTCTGTTGGTGTCCCAAACCTCATGTCAAGGATCACCTTCTGTTGGTGTCCTGAACAACATGTCAAGGATCACCTTCTGTTGGTGTCCCAAACATCATGTCAAGGATCATCCTCTGTTGGTGTCCCAAACCTCATGTCAATGATCACCTTCTGTTGGTGTCCCAAACCTCATGTCAAGGATCACCTTCTGTTGGTGTCCTGAACAACATGTCAAGGATCACCTTCTGTTGGTGTCCCAAACATCATGTCAAGGATCACCTACTGTTGGTGTCCCAAACCTCACGTCAAGGATCCCCTTCTGTTGGTGTCCCAAACCTCATGTCAAGGATCATCCTCTGTTAGTGTCCCAAACCTCATGTCAAGGATCATCCTCTGTTGGTGTCCCAAACCTCATGTCAAGGATCACCTTCTGTTGGTGTCCCAAACCTCATGTCAAGGATCACCTTCTGTTGGTGTCCTGAACAACATGTCAAGGATCACCTTCTGTTGGTGTCCCAAACATCATGTCAAGGATCACCTTCTGTTGGTGTCCCAAACCTCATGTCAAGGATCACCTTCTGTTGGTGTCCCAAACCTCATGTCAAGGATCACCTTCTGTTGGTGTCCTGAACAACATGTCAAGGATCACCTTCTGTTGGTGTCCCAAACCTCATGTCAAGGATCACCTTCTGTTGGTGTCCCAAACATCTTGTCAAGGATCACCCTCTGTTGGTGTCCAGAACCTCTTGTCAAGGATCACCCTCTGTTGGTGTCCCAAACAACATGTCAAGGATTGAAGCTGGCAAAGTGCTATTGCAATGATTCTTCTGTGTGTCTGCAGCCTGTTTCTACCATGAAAATAACTCCATTCCCGATTCATTTGAAGTACATCTGCACAGTGCACAACCTTAGTAATATTTGATGAACTCATTGCACTCCGATATGTGGACTAATATATCCCCTCTTTAAAAAACAAAATTCTCAGGGAAATCTACTCTAGGTAATTTAAAGTATGATTGTATAACCCAGAGTATTAACTTTCAAAAGGTTTCAACTGTAAGAATATTGCTTTTCTTGAGCTACAAACTGCAATGGGTTAGAAATGTGAAGAAAAAAAATTGCACACACAATTTGGTGAAGATTTTCAGAACATGTCCACTGTCATTATGGGTATCAAGTTCCCCTGCTAATGCACACTTAGTAAATCACCATTCAATCAATGCAAGAATTCAAGTACAATTTCTGATTCATTCACAAATTCATAATAATGGGACAAAAATGAGCAAAAGTCAATAACAAAATCATGCTGTAAAAGAAAATGCCATTTTGCCTATTGTATACAAAATATCTAACACTTGTGAGTAAAAAACACAGCTGACTAGAAGGAGAAGCAACAGTATACATTTGATTATGCTCAACTACTGTGGATGCTTCATTCATGCTGATGTCTATGAGGTAGGTTCACACATCTCTGAAAATGCACCCCTTTCTTGCAGAGATGAACAGAAGAAATTAATCATCATGCACAGAATGAGAACAGTAAAAAAACACAACCAAAATCCCCCAAACCCTAAGAAACCCTCATGAATGTCACGAGCTCACAACCTGATACCATGCTTCCTCAATTTCTCTTGACACCACTGCAAATGTATGTGGTGTAAGAATAGTCATAGACACAGATATTTCATCGTCATGTCAGGTTGTTGGTAGTAAGTTGCAGGTATGCAAATCATTGAACAAATGATTTAAGTTGGGCACCATGAAAACTTGTCATGGATGTAAGTGTCATATAATGCTCACAATTCGTTGTTTTGATAACGTGGACATTGCAAGGTTATTATTCAAGATATGTTGGCCAAATTTGATGCAAGCTGACCAAAAGGGACTGCAATGAACACGTGGAAATAAACTGGCTGGCCATGCAGTGATATCAGCACAAAAAGCCACGGCTCACCGTAACAACGAGTTTGAAAAGCAAAGAATGAAACAGGCAGGCACAGCTGCATTTTTCACCGAGCACTCCATCATGGAATCTCAAACTGAGGATGCACGGACTTGACAGTCAAAATGCAGGTTTGTATTTCCTAGTTCAAAACAAAAATGAACCCATGGTACTTTCTTGAGCTCATTTCTGTTTCCTCTGCATTTGCCTCATGGTTTTAACCAATCACATAAGCGATCTTTTCCTGGATGTGACTGCACCATCTTGTGTTGTCAACACAGACCAGACAGGCCTAGTAGTCAACAATTCTAATTCAATGACAACCAGAGTATTCATTGTCACTAAATCTTGTTTCAAACATCCACTGGGATCAAAACATGTCCATTTGAGAACCTTTGATACATCACCTGTATCACTCCAACAATATTCCATACAATCACTTTCATTGCCCCTATCTCCACGAAAATGAGAACGAAAGACAAAGAGATGGATGGATGGAGTTATACGGTCTACAGAGGAGAGGGCATGGAGAAGAAATGGCCAAGAAATCGGTGTGGAAAAACTTTACGACAATGATGCCATCAATGGAACTCGTCTCCCACGCCCCCGATGAGATCCATGAGGTCATGGCCACGCTTTGTGACCTTGCGGATGTCGTCAAGGTCTTCCTTGATCAGTTGCAGCTGAAAGGTCTGGAGGTTTTGCGTCAGGAAGCTGGGGTTGGGGCTCCCAAAGGAACTCCCCAGGATGACCGCTCCCACCCCAGGTTGGTCCAACACCCAGCGTATGGCCACGTTGGCGATGCTGACGTTGTGGCGCTTGGCAACTGTTGACAGGGCCCCAAGCAACTCCTGGAAGAGCCCCCATCCGCCCCACAGGTCTGCAGCAACAAGCCAGTCGCGTGTAAAGGTGTGTGTGTGTGTGTGTGTGTGTCTGCGTGCGTGTGTGAGTTTGTGTGTGTGTCTGCGTGCAAGTGCGAGTTTGTGTGTGTGTGTGTGTGTGAGTTTGTGTGTGTGTGTGTGTGTGTGTGTGTGTGTGTGTGCGCGCGCGCACGTACGTGCCTGCGTGCAAGTGTTATCTATAAGTATTGCATTATGTATTAAATGACAAAAAGACAAATTGTCTTTCTCAACCAAGGTATGTTTCGTAGTTTGACCAAAAGATAACACTTGGATTTACTCAAAGATTGGTTCAATTGGCAACAGACTAGCGACAAGAATTTAATAAGTTTTACAACATACCTCATAATGTCACACTATATGGAAGAGAAAGTCTGTGAAAGGTATGCCAGATGTTGCTGCTCTTTTTGCCGCCGCGCCAACCAGAACTGTCATCTGTGACATTGCTGCGACCGATTGCTATTGTTGCTGCCATTCGTGTAATAGCGTCTATTGTATTGAATGACGTGCAGAAACGACCGTTACCTATGACTTCCTTGTATTTGACAAGGGAAGGGTTGTTGAGCTCCGATTTCCCCTTGGGTTCCAGTTTACCTAGATACTTCTCGCTGATGAAGCCTCCGGCTGAAACCATTGGAGAGGAATTTGTTGTTTTTAGCAAGGTCATGTCAAGTGATTATAGCAAGTGCTTATAGCATACAGTTTCTGATCTCAATTCCTCAAGACAAAATTATACAAATGTGCCACCAAGCACCAGATAACAAGACGGATACTAGCAGGATTTTTGACTCACATGCGAAGCAAAAGTGAGTCTATGTACTCACCCGTGTCGTCCGTCCGTCCGTCCGTCCGGGCGTAAAAAACTTAAACGTTGGATTTTTCTCGGAGACTATTAAGTCTATCAATACCAAATGTAGCATGATGGTGTATGATGACAAGGCCTCAAAAAACTTACATGGTGACTTGACCTTGCTTCAAGGTCAAGGTCACAGGAGCCATAAATGTGGTCTCAAAAACAGTCATTTTTCACATTTTCCCAATTTTCTCCCACGTTATTGAGAATGGCGACCTTAGCTACAAGTGGTATATAGGTCAAAGCAAGCCCTATCTTTTGATACCAGTTTGGTTGACCTTGCTTCAATGTCAAGGTCACAGGAGCTCTTCAAAGTTGGATTGTATACATATTTTGAAGTGACCTTGACTCTGAACTATGGAAGATAACTGTTTCAAACTTAATAATTATGTGGGGCACATGTTATACTTTCATCATGAGACACATTTGTTCACATATCATCAAGGTCAAGGTCACTTTGACCCTTATGAAATGTGACCAAAATGGGGTAGTGAACCACTAAAAGTGACTATATCTCATGGTAGAAAGTGCCAATAAGCACCAATGTGCAGCTTTGTGTTGCATGACCTTGGATGACCTTGACCTTGGGTCAAGGTCACATGTATTTTGGTAGCAAAAATGTGTAAAGCATTTCTTTGTGTATGATGTCATTGGTAGGTTTAGTTGTTTGACCTTGACCTTGAAGGTCACCTGAAGGTCAAGGTCATATAAAGGTCAAGGTCAAGCATGTGAGTCATATGGGCTTTGCTCTTCTTGTTCTGCTTTGTTGTTTGTTCGTTTGCCTCTTTGTTCACACAGATTCGATACTTTGGCATCGAATTAGTGGTTCGAATGAGATCGAGTGCTCTGCTGCCGATATAGTCAAACCAAAGATTATAGGTTACACAAAGATAGCTCATGCCGAGCTTGTAGTGAGGATCGAGACACGTTGCGCACCAAGCGGTTGCTGTTATTGGTGAATCAAGGGAAGTAATCACAACGCTTAGAGACATGTAAAAGTGCTTGTTTGTCGACGCGTTTCTGATTGCGTTCCGATCATGTTTGTGAATACATTTACAGTGTAATGTGTAATAAAATGATTTGCTGCAATAATGGGGTGTTTTGGCTTTGTTTTTTTTTGTAGCAGGCGTTGTGAAATCGAAAGATTTGGTTCATCTAAATGGATGCTTGTGCGCATGCGCGTGAGCCTATAGTCCGTTTAAACATTGCTCTGTCAGTGGACGCTACTGACTTCGCACGCCCGGGAGTAATGCCAAAGATCCGGCCGCGTTAAAACATGCAAAAATATTAATTAGATTAAAAACTAATCGAAAATAGTCATATTAGACTGTTTTAACGTATACTTTCTGCACAAAACCCACAGAAGATAAGTAAACAAACCTCACCGGTCGTATGTACCTAGATGGCTAGCAGACGAATAATCTTTGTCTCCACTGACAGAGCAATGTTGAAACGGACTATAGGCTCACATTTCCATGAACCAAATCTTTCGATTTCACAACGCCTGCTACAAAAAAAACAAAGCCAAAACACCCCCATTATTGCAGCAAATCATTTTATTACACATTACACCGTAAATGTATTCACAAACATGATCGGAACGCAATCAGAAACGCGTCGACAAACAAGCACTTTTATATATGTCTCTAAGCGTAATTGTGATTACTTCCCTTGATTCACCAATAACAGCAACCGCTTGGGGCGCTGCATTTTGAGCGTCTTGTAACTTTGAAGAGCAAAAGCTCGGCATGAGCTATCTTTGTGTAACCTATAATCTTTAGTCAAACTTAAGGGGAGGTACAACCACCAAAGTCATCATTTTTCATCAAAAATATCGAAAATGAGTTTTGTACACGATGTCAATGTGTAACCACTCCCGTACAATGTATCAAAATATCAATGAAAAAGAATCTAAGTAAGTACGCCTTTTAGCAATCTTTTGATGCCTAGGTTTTAGAATAAATTACCTCATTAAATATGCATAATTTGACTTATTCATGTTTCAAAATCTACTGCTCCGATTTCTTTTCTTTTTTTCACCACAATTCAGCTTTTTAAATCCACTCTTAGATGAACCCTTGGTTTCGACCAATCAGAGCGCAGCTAATATACGTGCATGGCACATGGTCGACTTGCGTTTCTCAGCTTCGAGCGGCGAACGAAATACACCTACAGCTGGTGTTTTCTGCTGGATTCGAACAAATTTATGTGTCTGAACACCATCTGCAAGCTACAGGTATGTATACCTTCATGATTTCAAGATCTGAATAGTTATGTTGATAGATATTTGAGTAACGTTTGGGAACATCGCGTGCGATGTCTCCAACTTTTTGTTTACATTCAATTGATCTTCGCATTTTGGACTGTGGGAATGAAACTGTGGGAAATACTGCTGTGTATGATAAGAGATTAGATTTTCTCCTGCATCCTTGCCCATACACAGAGATCTGAACGGCCTTATTGTTTCATTCACGATCGTGACCGGTTGTTATTGTTGGGTGTTTATTTGGAATTTCACTCACTGTTCACCCACGCCCACTTCCAGTATCGTGTAGGTTTTTGTTTCTGATCAAAATAACGCTATTTACTGCTATTGATTTTCTTAGATGCCATATATTCTGCAGTGCATGCTAAAGCCTAATCCCTGTTTGTGTATTTTCTGCAGCAATGCCCAAAAAACCGTATTACAAGGGAAAGAAACGTCACTATAGCAAGAAGAAGAAAAATCCTCCTGTGGCAACCAGAGAGACAGCCTCTTCAAAGAAGCTCCACGCTGCTGCTGCTGCTACTGCTTCCTCATCCCAGACTACAGATCATCTGGTGACTGGTTACAGGATCATAGACATTGTCAAACATGGGGACATGAAGAAGGTTAATCAACATGCCTTCCCAGAATTTGTCACTCAGACAATTCTCCCTGTCTTTGAAGAACTGGCTAGTGATGAACTCCTCAGCAAGTGTGAACATGGAGGGACAAAAAAAACCTATGAAAGTCTTGGAGCAGATGTCCCAAAAGAACATATGATGGGAGAGAGAGAGATTGGAAGCTGCAGTGCATGATGCAGTTGTGGTTTTCAATTATGGGGAATGTAGAAGAATCAAGATCTTCCAAAAACTGAGCTTGAAATGTGGTACGAACCTGAAAAGGGGGTTTCAGAGACTTGACTAAGGCAGAGTGCAGGCATCCTTGGTGGTCAGCACTGCAGAGGCCAAGGCAGTGAGGAGAAAAAGGAAGAGGTCTACCTCTGCTAGAGAGGAGGGGGAACCTTCCTACAAAGCTGGAAGTGGTTCCTACTAGGTTTTCTTGGTGCATTTCCTTTCCAAAGCTTTAATTGGGCTTTTTCTCAAATTTGGTTTTTGGCAATGAGGGTATTTTGTTTTTTGAGCAGCAGGGGCAACATGTTCATTGTACAGTTTTGATTTTTTACAGAGTTGATCTGCATTAAATTGTACAGGGCAAGAACCAAGCTTTTTTCTTTTATGTAGTGTACTTTTGCTAGTATGGTAAATTTAGTAGAAAACTGTGGGGAAATTATGCGCGTTTCATCTATCTTTTTTTCCAAAAATTCATAACTTTGTGTAAATATGTTACAGAGCTTAAATTTGTTGTTCTTGCCCTACAGCATTGTATCCTTTATCTTCACAATAAATTTCATGTAAATGGCTTCATTCTGTGTTGAGTTATTGAAATTATTTGTTGTGTTACTATTTATAGATCAGGCGACCATGTTGGTCACATGACCAATCTTAAAAACATGAAAAATTAATTTTTTAATTCTACTTGTCAAAGCCTACAACATACTTGCATTGCAGAAGTCTAAAGGCAAGAAGTAAGATTTTCACCTCCTCAGGTTGTACCTCCCCTTAAGTCACAAGTAATACCGAAGTTTTGTAAACCGAAACACACAATCACAATTCACATGCATAAGAATGCACACACACAAGCACGCACACGTACAGGCGCACACACGCGCACGCGCATGCACGCGCGCGCACTCACGCACACGTACACGCACACACGTGCACACACATATGACGCACACACACATACTATTACACGGTAACTTTTACGTTCACAAATTGGTGTCGACTCCGCTGTGTTCAATGTAGCGTCGTATACCTTAACATTCCATGATTCCTAAAACCATCAGCGTTTCGGCCTCTGTCTGATCAAGCGTTAAGCATCATCCAGAATGCAAATTACGAGTACATTCCCTCTTGTACTTGATTGAGCACGAAGTCAGAGTAATACAGCATCAAAGCTTCCAAAGTCAATGACTGTAAGAATGTATCAAAACTTTCACCCAACGTATAGACCTTTCGGCCTCGGTCTATTTATGTGTTGCGTGAACCGTACTAATGATCCCATTTAGCATAAAGAACTGCTGACTCACCTTGGCCTCTTACGGCGCTTACGACGCACACACACGCGCATGCCCGCGCACGCACACACACAAAGCATATGCACACAATCGCACACATGCATACATATGCACACACGTGCACACACGCACACAAGCGCTCGCGCGCGCACACACACACACACACACACACACACACACACACACCGTCTTTCATATCCATATATATTCACCCTCCCACCACTTCCCAATGTTCACTTATTCCATTCCATACTCTCTCCTCCCCCTCTTTACGCTAACAATCTTACACACGTATTCACCTCCTCCCACCTCTCAACCCCCTTCCCCTTTTTTCCACCCCTTAAATCCTCAACCTCTTCCAGTCCATTATAACCCCCTCTATTACCCCCCCCCCCCCCCCCCCCCCCCCCCCTCCTCTCCACCCGTACCTTCTTCATCTCTCTACCCATTCCCATATTGATACCCTCTTACAACAACAAGAAGCACAAACACACAGACCTCTGCTTTCGACTCACCAAGGACTCCATAGGCCAGTATCTGTATTCGGTTGGCTTCACAAAAGGGCGCCATTTTGACCGCAGGACGTGTGTCAATGAGAGAGTACTGCATCTGGTTGGAGCTGATCTTCGTGTTCCGTTCCACCAGCTCCTTCAGGTGTGGCGTGTCGTAATCAGACACGGACAGCTCGCCTGCAGCCAAAAACAAGCACCTGTTTCTGCAGGCCCAATGACCAGGGGGAACCTCTCCCAACCACTACGTCCTGAGTTGTGCACTAGACTGAACAGATGGACCACTAGGCCTATGTCCTGAGTTGTGCACTAGATTGAACAGACGGACCACTACGTCCTGAGCATTCTGAACACAGAGATGTAATACTATCTCTGACACAGGTTGGTCACGTGACTTCGAATCCACATTCCAATGATTCTACCAATCAAAATTCAACATGATCAGAAGACCATTGAGAGTAAAAAGAGGCGATTCTATTTCACTCCAATTATTTATCCCGATAGATAAACACAAACTTGGTGTTCTAATAAAACTAATCTATGAGATTTTCAGGAAATCATTTGAGAACTACTTTTAGCGCGAACGTGTCTATAAGGTTGTAAACTGCCTTGCGCACGTGCGATTGTGTATATACAGTAGTCGCCGCTTATTAAAAACACATTGGGACCGAACAAAAGTGTTTTTAATAAGCGGCGTTTTTATTAACCGGCACTTCCCGCTTCACCAAGCCGTTGCGTTTCTTCCACCTGTTAAACCACCCATTTGTAGCTTTGAATTCGGAGCGACCAAGCTGGGAAGCAATCTGTTCCGCCTTCTGACACAGGATTGGGCCGTTTACAGGTGTGTTGCGCGCTTGGATAGAGTCGAACCACCGCTTTAAGCCATCTTCTGTCTCTTTATCCTTCCCGCAGCGCCGACGCTTCCTTTGGCCTTGACTGGAGCCCTCTGCGATATCAGCCCTAAGTTCATCTTCTTTTTTCAGTGTCTGGCACAGAAATGATGCCGACACACCCAAAATGTCAGCACCCTCCCTCAAACTTTTAGAATTTAGCTCTCGGTAGCGATCAAGCAAGTCCACTTTGTCTTTGGGTGTCATTTCTGTTCTTTTTCTTTTCTTTGGAGCTGAAGTTAAAGCCATTTTCTGATTCACTGCTTATCCAGCGAGACTAGACAGTGTTGAATTGACATCTGACGGTTTGCTGACAAGGTACGTGTAATCACTGTTCACACAAACGCTGAAGCGTCTTTAGTTGTCATCTAACGGTTTGCTGACAAGAATTCACAACCAGAGATCGACTCTGACCCTCCGAACTCGCTCAATGAAGTATAAATATTGCTGTTGTATTCAAAGTCCTTATAATTAGTAGAGTTCACAATATTACACTCTTGTGATTCGAATTTTACCGCACACAAGTTTTACATTCATGGGAAATCGATGTTTAGAAAATGAACTGACCGAAAAATGGCTGCCAGTATGGAGTGTATCACAACAAGCGGAGGAATACACTCAGGATGTGATATGGCATTCAGCGTGGCTGTTCAGAACGGTGGTATGCATTTTATGGAAGAATTTAGGCTATCACGTGACCAACCTGTTGCTGAGACTATATTCACTAGTCTCAGCGACGCTGAATGCGTCCTGAGTTGTGCACTAGACTGAACAGACTGACCACTACGTCCTGAGTTGTGCACTAGACTGAACAGGCAGACCACTACATCCTGAGTTGTGCACTAGACTGAACAGGCGCACCACTACGTCCTGAGTTGTGCACTAGACTGAACAGACGGACCACTACGTCCTGAGTTGTGCACTAGACTGAACAGATGGACCACTACGTCCTGAGTTGTGCACTAGACTGAACAGACGGACCACTACGTCCTGAGTTGTGCACTAGACTGAACAGGCGGACCACTACATCCTGAGTTGTGCACTAGACTGAACCGATGGACCACTACGTCCTGAGTTGTGCACTAGACTGAACAGACGGACCACTACATCCTGAGTTGTGCACTAGACTGAACAGATGGACCAATACGTCCTGAGTTGTGCACTAGACTGAACAGACGGACCACTACATCCTGAGTTGTGCACTAGACTGAACACATGGACCACTACGTCCTGAGTTGTGAACTAGACTGAACAGATGGACCACTACGTCCTGAGTTGTGCACTAGACTGAACAGACGGACCACTAGGCCTACGTCCTGAGTTGTGCACTAGACTGAACACATGGACCACTACGTCCTGAGTTGTGAACTAGACTGAACAGATGGACCATTACGTCCTGAGATGTGCACTAGACTGAACAGACGGACCACTAGGCCTACGTCCTGAGTTGTGTACTAGACTGAACACATGGATCACTACGTCCTGAGTTGTGCACTAGACTGAACAGACGGACCACTAGGCCTACGTCCTGAGTTGTGCACTAGACTGAACACATGGACCACTACGTCCTGAGTTGTGAACTAGATTGAAAAGACGGACCACTACGTCCTGAGTTATGCGCTAGATTGAACAGATGGACGGTAGATTGTGACTGCCAATGATGAGAACAGCGCAGTCTCCCCATTCTTTTGTAGTGCGCCTTGAGCATGTCTTAACTCATTGGTAAGGCGCTTTAAAAATCCACACAATATTATTATTAGTGGCAGCTCTGACTCTCCTATATGAAATAGATTTATTGTGCTTTACTCTCTTTTTTCTATGCGATTTTTTGTGTTCCTTTTTTAAATAACGACTTTAAAAATATTGTTTTCTAGAGAATTCTTTTGTCACGATCAGCATCTAAATATCCTTATATGACGAATACATTTTTATTGCGCTGTATTGTGTTGTACTGTATTACGCTATAATGCACTGCTTTGTACTGTATTGATGAAGATACTTATTGTTAGGCAATCATTTCCATTTAACTATCAAAATGTCGTGAATGATTCTACATATAACATCTCGTTTACATGAACATTGAATTTTCACCTCGACTTTTGAATTCATCCTCTATCAAAAGAAAAACTAGGTTTTGTGATTTTCTTGTCACTGACCACGAGGCATCACACAAACTATTTTTCATTTTCTTAAGCTTTCAAAGAATTCTTGTCTTTTTCCACGTCTATTTATTAATGAGACTGCAGCTTTGATGTTACACTATAGTCACAGCTCTTCTGCACAGCTGGGAAGTTGTTTCAAATAAATCAAAGTCAATCTGTCAGAAAACTTGTATATAGACAAGAGAATATGCTAGCTGCGATATTTAGACTTCTCACCCATTATTGACTCACATGTGAAGCAAAAGTGAGTCTATGTACTCAGCCGTGTCGTCCGTCCGTCCGTCCGGGCGTAAAAAACTTAAACGTTGGATTTTTCTTGGAGACTATTAAGTCTATCAACACCAAATGTGGCATGATGGTGTATGATGACAAGGCCTCAAAAAACATACATAGTGACTTGACCTTGCTTCAAGGTCAAGGTCACAGGAGCCATAAATGTGGTCTCAAAAACAGTCATTTTTCACATTTTCTCAATTTTCTCCCACGTTATTGAGAATGGCGACCTTAGCTACAAGTGGTATATAGGTCAAAGCAAGCCCTATCTTTTGATACGAGTTTGGTTGACCTTGCTTCAAGGTCAAGGTCACAGGAGCTCTTCAAAGTGGGATTGTATATATATTTTGAAGTGACCTTGACCCTGAACTATGGAAGATAACTGTTTCAAACTTAATAATTATGTGGGGCACATGTTATACTTTCATCATGAGACACATTTGTTTACATATCGTCAAGGTCAAGGTCACTTTGACCCTTATGAAATGTGACCAAAATGGGGTAGTGAACCACTAAAAGTGACTATATCTCATGGTAGAAAGTGCCAATAAGCACCATTGTGCTTCCTATGTCTTGAATTAACAGCTTTGTGTTGCATGACCTTGGATGACCTTGACCTTGGGTCAAGGTCACATGTATTTTGGTAGGAAAAATGTGTAAAGCATTTCTTTGTGTATGATGTCATTGGTAGGTTTAGTTGTTTGACCTTGACCTTGAAGGTCACCTGAAGGTCAAGGTCATATAAAGGTCAAGGTCAAGCATGTGAGTCGTATGGGCTTTGCCCTTCTTGTTTAATGTGTGCTCAAACTACACCCCTTTACATCCGAGAACGAAAGCAGGGAAGCAAATAAAGCGCCAGCGATACTTTTACACCTTTTTCCAGATCAGCCGTCACAGATACCCGCTCTTACACCCGGGTGGGAAGAAGCAAAGTGAGTGGAGCGCCTTGCTCAGGGATGCAAGGTGGAGACGCAAGCAGCTTCGAACGCCTCGTCCACTAGATGCAAGGTGGAGACGCAAGCAGCTTCGAACGCCTCGTCCACTAGCTGCAAGGTGGAGACGCAAGCAGCTTCGAACGCCTCGTCCACTAGCTGCAAGGTGGAGACGCAAGCAGCTTCGAACGCCTCGTCCACTGGCTGCAAGGTGGAGTTGCAGGCAGCTTCGAACGCCTCGTCCACTAGCTGCAAGGTGGAGATGCAGGCAGCTTCGAACGCCTCGTCCACTAGCTGCAAGGTGGAGATGCAGACAGCTTCGAACGCCTCGTCCACTGGCTGCAAGCGACTGCAGGTCAAGCGGGCTGACCACTCGGCCATAGCAACCCGTGTAAGTTGGTGTTGCCAGGGGTCCCAGCCAGTGGTTCTGAAGGAAAACTGCACAAGACAGTGGCGGCAGTGAAGAAATGCGAGAAAGGAGGAGGAAGAGTAGGGGAGAGAAAAAGGAAAGGGGAGCTGGAAGGGGGGTGGGGGTGGGGGTGGGGTGGAGCAGAAGAGGAGAAGAAAGACTGACCTATCTTGCCCTCGCGCTGCATAGCTGTCAAGTGCTGGAAGGCCTCGTGGTAGCCACGGTCCGAGTAGTCCCACCAGAAGACCTGCATGCAGTCCACGCTGACCACCTTCATCAGTTGCAGGCTGCGGTTCACCATGACCTCTAGACTCTGTCACACGCGGCAACGCTATATACACCATCCAGCAACATTAATACGTACATCGTCTGTCACGATAGTGACTGTCACACGCAGCAACGTTATATACACCATTCAGCAACGTCAATACATCGTCTGTCACGACAGTGACTGTCACATGCAGCAACGTTATATACAGCATCCAGCAACGTCAATACATCGTCTGTCACGACAGTGACTGTCACACGCGGCAACGTTATATACACCATCCAGCAACGTCAATACATCGTCTGTCACGACAGTGACTATCACACACACAGCAAGGTCACACACACCATCCAGCAACGTCAATACATCGTCTGTCATGACAATGTCAAACAAAGTAATGTCACACACAACATCCAGCAACGGCAAGACACTGTCGCGATAGAGGCTGTCACACACAGCAACGTCAGTACATCGTCTTCGCGACAGTGACTGTCTCACACATCAACACCACACACTGCAACGTCAGTACATCATCTTCGCGACAGTAATTGTCACACACAGCTACGTCACAAACGGCAACGTCAGTACATCGTCTTCGCGACAGTGACTGTCTCACTCATCAACACCACACACTGCAACGTCAGTACATCATCTTCGCGACAGTAATTGTCACACACAGCGATGTCAATACATCGTCTGT
>JAWQFJ010033940.1:95000-102500 GCA_034096865.1 Theodoxus fluviatilis
AAAAAAAGTAGATATTCTAAAAAGGATTTATCGTCCTTTCAGCACTTCATTCAAAGACATAACATTATTTCCTGTGTCAAGCACATTTGGGTCACTCAGTAATTTTCTCACATCGCTCTGACCTTTAAAGTAGAGCAAAGTTGACTCGCATCCCTTTTGAAAAGGTCATTTAAATGTCTTTTCTGCCATCCGTTACACCCTGAAACCAATTCTTGTGCCCCATTTCATGAAAATGCGCTGAGGAGGAGACTTTGTGTTTCTCGTCTGTGGGAGTGGAAGGGTGCATAGTTAAAGCATATTTATTGCAGTAATTACGAGTGGAAGAGTGTACAGTTATGCATATATATACATGTACACTGCAGGAATTACCAGATATGCACACATCTCAAGCGTGATAGGCCCCAATAACCAGCCCAGATGAAAATACATGATAAAAGATGATCATTCTCTGTGTACAACCCACTGTGTTCTGCACACACAAAAAAAGCCTTCATGCAGTGGCAAAGATGTCACATTCAACAAGTGTGCGTGGACATGTTGCATCCGATCATCAGCTTTTACCTCACAGATCTGCAGTCACAGAAACCTTGAATTCATGTTTCCCCTTTATAGAAATACTGCAGATCTGTGATCAAGATATAAAGGACACACAGGCATCAGTCTTCAATTCAACAAATTCCTTTTCTCGAGTAAAACCTCATTCCCTGTGATACATTGAGAGGACCAGCACCTTCTTAACCCGTCTCCAGATGCTGATAAAACACACAGACATTGCCTCATGCAGTGATAAAGGTGACAATAAACAAATAAATAGAATGGTCACTTTTCTTTGCTAAGAGACAAATACTTATTAAACTTTCCTTCTCTCCCACTCCTTCACATTGTGCAGTACATGCTGCGATATGTCATTTTGACACACGGTATGTGACTTTGACACAGGGTATGTGACTTTGACACATAATATGTGACTTTGACACAGGGTATGTGACTTTGACACAGGGTATGTGACTTTGACACATAATATGTGACTTTGACACATAATATGTGACTTTGACACAGGGTATGTGACTTTGACACAGGGTATGTCACTTTGACATAGGGTATGTCACTTTGACACATGGTATGTCACTTTCACACAGGGTATGTGACTTTGAGACACGTTAAGTCACTTTGACACATGGTATGTCACTTTGACACATGGTATGTGACTTTGACACATGGTATGTGACTTTGACACAGGGTATGTCACTTTGACACAGGGTATGTGACTTTGACACAGGGTATGTCACTTTGACATAGGGTATGTCACTTTGACACACGGTATGTCACTTTGACACATGGTATGTCACTTTGACACAGGGTATGTCACTTTGACACATGGTATGTCACTTTGACACATGGTATGTCACTTTGACATAGGGTATGTCACTTTGACATAGGGTATGTCACTTTGACACATGGTATGTCACTTTGACACACGGTATGTCACTTTGACACACGGTATGTCACTTTGACACACGGTAAGTCACTTTGACACATGGTATGTCACTTTGACACATGGTATGTCACTTTGACACATGGTATGTCACTTTGACACACGGTATGTCACTTTGACACACGGTATGTCACTTTGACACATGGTATGTCACTTTGACACACGGTATGTCACTTTGACACATGGTATGTCACTTTGACACACGGTAAGTCACTTTGACACATGGTATGTCACTTTGACACATGGTATGTCACTTTGACACATGGTATGTCACTTTGACACATGGTATGTCACTTTGACACAGGGTATGTCACTTTGACACATGGTATGTCACTTTGATACACGGTATGTCACTTTGACATAGGGTATGTCACTTTGACACACGGTATGTCACTTTGACACATGGTATGTCACTTTGACACATGGTATGTCACTTTGACACAGGGTATGTCACTTTGACACACGGTATGTCACTTTGATACACGGTATGTCACTTTGACATAGGGTATGTCACTTTGACACATGGTATGTCACTTTGAGACACGTTAAGTCACTTTGACACACGGTAAGTCACTTTTACACAGGGTACGTCACTTTGACATACGGTAAGTCACTTTGACACAGGGTATGTCACTTTGACACAGGGTATGTCACTTTGACACACGGTATGTCACTTTGACACACGGTAAGTCACTTTGACACAGGGTATGTCACTTTGACACACGGTAAGTCACTTTGACACAGGGTAAGGCACTTTGACACAGGGTACGTCACTTTGACACACGGTAAGTCACTTTGACACAGGGTAAGGCACTTTGACACACGGTAAGTCACTTTGACACACGGTAAGTCACTTTGACACAGGGTAAGGCACTTTGACACAGGGTACGTCACTTTGACACACGGTAAGTCACTTTGACACAGGGTAAGGCACTTTGACACACGGTAAGTCACTTTGACAGACGATATGTCACTTTGACACACGGTAAGTCACTTTGACACACGGTAAGTCACTTTGACACACGGTAAGTCACTTTGACACACGGTAAGTCACTTTGACACACGGTAAGTCACTTTGACACTTTACTTTGCCTACCTGCTTTCTGCTGATTGATGTGTCCATGGTCTCCCCCTACTTCCAGCATGCCGTTGATGATGCGTGGCACCAACAGACTCCCTAGGGTCACCGTGGGTACAGCGCCAGACATCCTCTCTTGCTCCTGCAGAATACCGTGGAAAGTGCATGTATTCGCATTCTTGCATGGCACTACCCTGCAGATAAACAGACATGCTAACACCACTACAACTAATGGATGACACGAACACCCACCTCTCTCTCTCTCTCTCTCTCTCTCTCTCTCTCTCTCTCTCTCTCTCTCTCTCTCTCTCTCTCTCTCTCTCTCTCTCTCACACACACACACACACACACGCGCGCGCGCGAACACACGTATACATGCAAACACTTACACACATACACACGCGCGCGTGCGCACACAAACACACGCGCGCGCACAAACACGCACACATACACACACACACACTCACACATTCCCACATACGCACACAATGAAAAAACCCTAATTTGTGTACCCTGAACTTTCAGGACTCCAACAAGGCAACAGATTTTTTTTTAAAATTGCACTCTCACCACAAACAAATGCTTTATATTCCGGTACACCACAGATCCTCCAGAGATTTACACGCACACATACATTTGCACACATGCACACGCGCACACATACACACCTGCACTCATGCAAGAGCACTGCACACACATGCATAGCTAGGTATGTTACATGTTTAAGTACACGCACACAAAAGCGTGCGTACAGCTTGTAGACGCACGTTCCTTCGACAAACAGCATGTAAGCAATATTCACCAACCAAAAGCACACAAACATTGGAAAGCTATTATCGATATTTGCAACATTTCTTTGCTAAGGCTGCTCATTGGGGAAAAGTAACCACAAATAACAACACAAAAACATCAACAAACAAACAATCAAAACTTGCGTGAGCAGACTACAATACACACTCACAAATCGGATTCTACATGACATTGGCCCTATGAAACACCAATGGTCGTCAAAGCAACAGTACGCAAGCAGTAAATCGTGCCCTCTCTCCAATAATTACTTCCGCACTGAAACACGTACGATCGAGTGTGCAATCGCTCGATCCACACAAAAAAGTCTTTTGCTCCTACAAGACGCAACAGAGCATCCAAAACTCTTTCCTGTCCTTGCATGGCCGACACAGGAAAACTCCTAACTCAACCCAAGCTGCCAGTGTGACACGCATTATTTGACTGGCGCGGATCGAGCCTACACAACTGATGCAAATAGCTGGAGCACGTGCTGACGTGAAGCAGTCGGCACGGATGGAATAAGGTCACGGGCAATACTCAAGTAATTACTGCAGCAAGAGGTCTCCCAGACAGGAAAGGATCCCGACACTGCATTCAACCTAATATTGTGAAGATTGAGGCATACTTTACGAGCGAGGGAGGGGGTAAGTGAGTGAGTGAGTGAGTGAGTGAGTGAGTGAGCGATCGAGAGAGTGGGTGAGAGAGAGAGAGAGAGAGAGAGAGAGAGAGAGAGAGAGAGAGCTAGAGAGAGAGAGAGAGAGAGAGAGAGAGAGAGAGAGAGAGAGTGAGTGAGTGAGAGAGAGGGGTGGGGTGGGGTGGTGAGTGGGTGGATTGGTTTAACATCGATCGATCTGCAAGACTACAAATCATGCAGTATGCAGGCGCACGCGCACGCACACAAACACACACATATACACGCGCGGGCTACAAGCATGCAGTTATACTACCCATATTTACACATCCGATCAGGCCCCACGTTTGCACGCGCGAAAAGACGTTTACGTACGTACTTGCTCATACGCACTACAAGCTACATATACCCACATGCGCACTATATCTTAACACACACACACACACACACACGTACACACACACACACACACACACACACACACACACACACACACACACACCCCCATATACATATGTTTTATATACACACACACAGAGACACAGACACACACAAACAAACAAACAAACAAACAAACAAACACACACGCACACAAACACACACACATACATATGACACAGAGTTCTGACAGCTCACATACTCTACACCCCCTCCTCGTACAGCACCCGCAAGGAAACACAAAAACATGGTTTCCTGGTTGGGTGTCTGTGGCGGATGACCTCAGGCTAACACTGTCATTCTTTCCTTCAGACTCATTACCCACCTTTCTCTTCTGCAATAACGGACGTGCGTGCTTCAACGTGAAAGTACTGAAACATATTTTCACATCAACAACGTAAGTATAACGTCCATTCTTTGGCCAACTTGCGTAAAAGTAATGTACATGATGCGGCTGGATAACAAAGAACGATAGCTGCAAAACACGTATCACGCAAACATGAACCAGTTTTATTTCGTCGCCCGAATCCCTCCAGTATTAGAGTGTTATGATGTGTGCTGATGCAGTGTCTGCAAAATTTGGGTCAGTTTATCAGAGGGCGGCTCGAGAACCGGATAATACTGGTTTCTTTCCCAAGGGGGAAAACAGCTGTTGGAGCATTCCATTCAGTTCAGGGGTGAGCCGAGAACACAGGAGAGGGCGTGTTACCACAGCGGGATGTTTGTAACGTGGGGTGGCACTCTCGCTCATTATTTTAGTAATCGTTCCCTCCCCCCGCCCTCCCCCCTCCCCCCTCTCCCTCCCCCCTCTCCCTCCCCCCTCCCGAAAAGATGGAGCACCATTAACTTGTAAAATGTCAGTTGTGTGTCTCCACATGCACAGATTTGTCTGATTTGTACAACACAGCACCAACATCAGTAGTCAAGTCTGTATTGGTATTCTAGAGAAGTGAGAAATTAAAATGTAAAAAAAAATGTTCTTGGTGGTGGAATTATTATTTCCCATTAAACAACTGCTTATCTTAATTGAAACCAATTCTTTACAACACTATCCCAGTTCTCTTCCCCCCCCCCCCCCCCCCCCTCCCCACCACCCCCAATACGTGGACACACACACACACACACGCGTGCGCGCGCGCATGCCAGCACGCACGCACGCACACCACACTCACAGACGCAATGTATAATATCTGTCAGACACAAACTATCAGACAAACAGACAGACGGACGGACGGACGGACGGACATAGGCAAGCAGGACGGAAGACAAGCAGCAAGGAAGACAAGAAAGCTAGAAGGAAGACATGCAAGATGGACGGAAGACAGGTCGGCAGGAAGGTAGGCAGATAGACAGGCACGCTGGCAGGCAGGCAGGCAGGAATTGGTTGGTAGACAGACAGACAGGCAGACTGACAGTCAGGCAGGCAGGCAGGCAGACAGACAGACAGACAGACAGACAGACAGACATACATACATCCATACATACAGACAGACATTCGCAGACACGCACGCACGCACGCACGCACGCAAGGAGGCAGGCACGCTTGGATGTGTAGACGCAAACTCTGGAACAGTTTCAGAAAGATGTGGAGGAAGATCGGCGCAAAAGCGTGGCTTCCCTTTGTAGTGTTTTAGACGGCTGCATTCCAGTCCACTAGAGACTCCGCCTACCTCTGTGCATTCCAGTCCACTAGAGACTCCGCCTACCTCTGTGCATTCTAGTCCACTAGAGACTCTACCTACCTCTGTGCATTCTAGTCCACTAGACACTCCGCCTGCCTCTGTGCATTCTAGTCCACTAGACACTCCGCCTACCTCTGTGCATTCTAGTCCACTAGACACTCCGCCTACCTCTGTGCATTCTAGTCCACTAGAGACTCCGCCTACCTCTGTGCATTCCAGTCCACTAGAGACTCCGCCTACCTCTGTGCATTCTAGTCCACTAGAGACTCCGCCTACCTCTGTGCATTCTAGTCCACTAGACACTCCGCCTACCTCTGTGCATTCTAGTCCACTAGAGACTCCGCCTACCTCTGTGCATTCTAGTCCACTAGACACTCCGCCTACCTCTGTGCATTCTAGTCCACTAGACACTCCGCCTACCTCTGTGCATTCTAGTCCACTAGAGACTCCGCCTACCTCCTGTGGCATTCTAGTCCACTAGACACTGCCTACGCCTACCTCTGTGCATTCTAGTCCACTAGAGACTGCCTACTGCCTCTCCCCATGTTGGCATTCTAGTCCACTAGAGACTGCCTACTGCCCCTCCCCTGTGGGCTTTCGAGTCCACTCGAGACTTGCCTACTGCCTCTCCCCCTGTGGGCATTCTAGTCCACTAGAGACTGCCTACTGACACTCCCCCTGTGGGCATTCTAGTCCACTAGAGACTTTGCCTACTGCCTCTCCCCCTGTGGGCATTCTAGTCCACTAGAGACTTTGCCTACTGCCTCTCCCCCTGTGGGCATTCTAGTCCACTAGAGACTTTGCCTACTGCCTCTCCCCCTGTGGGCATTCTAGTCCACTAGAGACTTTGCCTACTGCCTCTCCCCCTGTGGGCATTCTAGTCCACTAGAGACTTTGCCTACTGCCTCTCCCCATGTGGGCATTCTAGTCCACTAGAGACTTTGCCTACTGCCTCTCTTCCTGTGGGCATTCTAGTCCACTAGAGACTGCCTACTGCCTCTCCCCCTGTGGCCATTCTAGTCCACTAGAGACTGCCTACTGACTCTCCCCCTGTGGGCATTCTAGTCCACTAGAGACTGCCTACTGCCTCTCCCCCTGTGGGCATTCTAGTCCACTAGAGACTGCCTACTGCCTCTCCCCCTGTGGGCATTCTAGTCCACTAGAGACTTTGCCTACTGCCTCTCCCCCTGTGGGCATTCTAGTCCACTAGAGACTGCCTACTGCTCTCCCCCTGTGGGCATTCTAGTCCACTAGAGACTTGCCTACTGACCTCCCCCTGTGGGCATTCTAGTCCACTAGAGACTTTGCCTACTGCCTCTCCCCATGTGGGCATTCTAGTCCACTAGAGACTTGCCTACTGCCTCTCCCCTGTGGGCATTCTAGTCCA
>JAWQFJ010033950.1:0-7500 GCA_034096865.1 Theodoxus fluviatilis
GCGTGCGTCGAAAGGGCAACTCGCAAGCTCCTGGGTCTCATCTCCGTAAGATAAGTAATGAGATTTCTAGAAGATAACGAGATTTTCTTGTAAAGAAGAAGGACAGCTACCGAAAAGCTGATACAATGTGAACTTGTGTTGGTTAGTGGCCTCATGAGAGACACTCCCACTCCCTTCCGAGATAACTATGGCCTTGGATTGAGAAGGACGCCTTCGTAAAGGATTTTGAGAGGGGGTTCGATAAGGTCAACTCTGCTTATTCTTTTTCCCGCAAGATGTGTAACGATGGCAACGAGAGGCAAAAGTGCATTGGTGAGTGCACTTGTCAGACCCAGTTAGCACTGTTGAAGGACATGTTATGATGAGAGTTACATAATTGTGTTTCACACTCTTATGTGATATGCAAGGGAGCAGCGTACATGGTTCCCTGAATTTTGCCCACACATTTATATATAACTCTTAAAGGACATCATGTCCTAGCCTACATCATGGCCTTTTGAATCCATCGCAGATTCTACATATGCTGTTCAAAACACTATTTACACGAGACACTGTCTTCTCACAGGATGTGGACACCATGACATGCAAACGGGATGTTATCTTTTCAGTTTACAGGGTATGTCGCTGTAAGTCTGTTCCTGTTTTTATGTATGTTCTTGAGTCGGACTGATTTTTAAAATGTATCTGTGTATCTATTTCCCTGTCCATCGAGTCAATCAATTTGCATTTTGATGGCTATTTGTAGTGTGTCTGCACACGTGTGCGAGCGCATACGTAACTGTATGCCTCCTTTTATCTGTCTGTCTGTGAATCTCTATGTATGTGTGTCTGTCTGTGAATCTGTATGTCCTTGTGTGTACCTTTCCGTGTCTGTTTGTGTATCTGAGTATGTGGGTGCGTGATTGCGTCGGTGTGCCTGTCTTTGTGTCCGTCTGTCAGTGTGTATGCCTCTGTGTGTGTATGTGTGTGTGTGTGTGTGTCTGTGAGTATGTCTGTCTGTGTGCACTTGTACCTGTCTGTCTGTCTGTCTGTCTGTCTGTCTGTCTGTCTGTCTGTCTGTCTGTCTGTCTGTCTGTCTGTCTGTCTGTCTGTCTGTCTGTCTGTCTGTCTGTCTGTCTGTCTGTCTGTCTGTCTGTCTGTCTGTCTGTGTGTCTGTCTGTCTGTCTGTCTGTCTGTCTGTCTGTCTGTGTGTGTGTGTCTATATTGGTCTGTTTGTGTGTCTGTGTTTTTGCGTGTCTGCCTGCCTGCCTGCCTGTGTCTGTCTGTCTGTCTGTCTGTCTTTCTGTCTGTCTGTCTTTCTCTGAGTGCATGTGTGTCAAGCAAAGGCAATCAAAAAGGTGTTTCTGGTTTAAAAAAATTATGTTATCGTGGTAATCATACAGGAGTCAGTAATAAAATTGGGACAAAAAGGAAGACAGTGCATCGTTTTGAAAATTCAAGGACAGCGTGCCTTCTCCTATATCGGACCTGTAACCTCGAATAGTCTCCCTCTCTCAGTCCGTCATTGTGACATTCTGCCCCAGTTCAAAAGTGCTCCAAAGACCCACCTCTTCCGATCCGCCTTTCCCGCTGAGCTGCTTTGCCTTCCTTGACCTGGCCGGCAAGTGCTGTGTATTTTGTATAGTTTGTTCTATTTGTTCTATTGGATCTTAGTTTTTGTTTTCCGTTTATGTGTGTTGTGGTGTTTTTTGTGGGAATGTGGTGTTGAGTGGTTGTATGAGTGTTGATTCTTTGGATTGTAAACGCCATGAGCTTGCCTGTCAAGGGAAGGTATGTGCGTATGAATAAACTATTATTATTATTATTATTATTATTATTATTATTATTATTATTATTATTATTATTATTATTATTATTATCATCGTCATCATTATCATTATTATCATTATTATCAATATTATCATTATTATCATTATTATCATCATTATTATTATTATTATTATTATTATTATTATTATTATTATTATTATTATTATTATTATTATTATTATTATTAAATGGATTTATTACAAGAGCTGACTGACTGGACGTTGCATTTGATCACCCCGATGATTAAAAACAGACAAACAAAAAGCAAGCAAAAGACAAACCAACATGTAACACCTTTTCGACTGCCTGTTCTATTACCTCATAATTCTGGGAAAGCTGCGCCTAAATTCACACATAGCTAGGACACCTTTGATTATCTCTGGCTCAGAGTGACCCAATGTCATCCTCCCCCTGAGAGACCAAAATGGAGGATTTCTAGGCCATGTCAAACAAATCCGTTCATGCCCCAGCTCGCCTCGGCCTCACGCTTTGAACCTCCACTTCAACGAATCGACAAATTATATTTGACCTCCTCATTTCCCAGCACTGCTCAACGCTAGAGAGTTTTTCACTACAAAAACATGCCACTGGCCTGGTGGACGAAAAAAATGTCCTCGTCATCTATCGCGCTTTTCCGTGGTTTGATGTCGAGGCACTCTAGGCGAAGAAGGCAGGGGTTTTCCCAGAGGAAGGAGAGAGGAAATTGAAAGAAAGAGGAACGAATGTTGACGCAGGGGCAAAGTGCAAACAGACGAACGCCCTAGACCTCGCAATTCCGCAAGGGACGCAACTCAATTACGTTTGATAGCGAACTTTCTTTGGCCGTCTACTGCTTTAATATGTTTTAGACAGTCAGCAACTCTGGCCCAGAAGTTGGAGCAACGTGATAAGTTAAAACTTTACAGTGTATGTGACAAAACTGGATCGAGATTGTGTACCTTTTGAAATTCAAAAGGAAAGTTTGCTCTTGGTGGTGTGTAGATGTTGTATAATTCAATTAAATTGGCAACAATATAAAAAAAAAATCAGAAGAGGTACATGTTTGTGCACTGGAAGTGTTGCGTTCATTGTTTGAAGCTGCATCAAAACCAGAGTAGTTCTTTCACAAAAGAACTCTCGTTATTGTTTTTGTACTTGCACTATGGTGCTTTCAGCTTTAAATGTTTCTTTGCACTTCCAGTCAGCCCTTCGACAATCCACCGTGGAACTCTAGTCAGTCCACGAGTTTTATCATCGATAACTTGCTGCGTCATATTCAGCCTTCGCGATCACTGCCTGGTTTCGACAGCTGAATAACCGTTGTCGCTGACACTACACAGTTGTCTGAGGAGCGTTCATCAGGAGCAATCCTTAGATAACCGAGGCGGGTTGCGAAGACGCAATCCTAAAGCTACCTGCGCTATTCTCTTGCGAGACCAGAGGACTGCTTCGTTTCGTAGGGTAAAAGAATTGTTTAGAGATGAGCGCTAACGGCGAGCGTTGCGTCGCCCTTTTTTCAAAATTATCGAACGTGTTCACGTAGGCGTTCGCCGTGAGCTCTGATCTCTGAACATAAAAAAGGAAGACCGAAACGAAACGTCCCTCCGGTTCCGCGAGAGAATGGCGTATGATGCGTGGGGATTACCCCTACGTTCCGTTGCTCTCTGCTTCATCTCTGCCATGATGTGGCAGGCTCAGGAGTTTTGATTGGTTAGTTTCTGTAATTACTTTAAAAGCACATTATCATTAAAAGTTGAGAGTTTTGGAGACCCTTTTTGAATACATGAATCTCCAAAATTATTTCACAGACAGTTGTATCCCTCTTGATCGACCAGACGACTTAATAAAAGCATTAGGGTCGATTATCGTTGATAACAAAAGGGAGGTAACCATCCCCAGTCGTAAAGGAAGGTCAAGGGAATCCCAAAATGTGTCGTCTGCTACTTCGTTACAGGTATAAATGCCGAGGTTCACTACAGACATCAAAACATGACATATAATCCACTCTGCCACGATGATGAGTGTACTACAGCTTTCATTTCTTCGAAATTTAAAAGCAATCGGCATGTCTGCCACTTCCATGGCTGTAAAACATCATGACTCGAAGGATGTGTATCATGCAAGTCATTGGAGTGACTTCCATTTAAGTTTATGTTTAGTATGAGCCAATTAAAAGCGACTAAGGGCTCTGTAGTATTATTGTAGCTAGGCACAGCAAGTGGCGCACTCTAGTGTGAAGCAGTTAGAGCTCCTTCTGAGATGTTCCAGCCGCTGCCCGACCTTGACAGGAAGTTAACCTCTGCCACTGGGTGAAACGTCACCAAAGATCGTGTATCAATAATAATCGACCCTAATGCTTTTATTCAGTTGTTTCTTCAATCAAGAGGGATAAAATGGAATGTGAAATCAATATTGGGATTCATATTGTCAAATAGGGCCTCCAAAACCCTCTACTTTTAATGATAATGTGCTATTTAAATTATAAAAGACCCAACCAATCAAAATTCCTCAGCCAGCTACATCGTAGCAGAGATGAAGCAGAGTGCAACAGAACGCACTGTTCTACCAGAGACACTATATAGTATACTATAGTATCTCTGGTTCTACTGCATATCCCGTTTTTGATGAGCTTTGAAGAGTTCTCTCCCCTTAAATTGTTCAAAGATCCTACGAACCGCTGGAAGTCATCAGTTGTTCGTGTATATTGCGCTGACAAAAGTTGATGGGAGTTAATTTCTATGGAAAAACCAACATACTTGAAAATAATCTTTCTTTAAAACAAACTAATTGTAATTTTCCAAAATGTGCAAATATCGCGCATTTTGTAGAGGTTATAACCCCCCCTCCCCCTCCCCTCCTCTCTCTCTCTCTCTCTCTCTCTCTCTCTCTCTCTCTCTCTCTCTCTCTCTCTCTCTCTCTCTCTCTCTCTCTTTCGAGCAGCAACCTCACCATCGGAAATGCCCCTGAATGTGGCCAACTCGAGTCCAGCACCACTCGAGACAGCAACTGAATGTGCGGGATCCTATGGTGACGTCTCTGCATTGCCTGCATTCAGCTTTGAAAGCACTGCAGAGGTGATAGGGCGACAACTGCAGGGCCGTACACCGAAACATCGCTGCTACTCTGGAGGGACTGACTACCGCAGAAGGAGGCTCCACTCGGGCAGTAGGAGTGCACCCGCAAGCCTGGGAAACACTCCAGTCACGGAGTGGCAACCCAGTGGGCCACATTCAGTCAAGAGCACGAAGTGCATCGATGCCAGACTGAGCAAACAACCGGTCAAGTCCAGGACCCCAGAGAAAAGCCCAAGGTCCAAAGCAGCATCCTGCAGTGGCTGCAATCCGCAACAGAAGCAGTCTCCTCAAACCAAGGCGTGAACACCACCCACCCACCCCCACCCCCACCCCCGAGTGAAAGGGAGAATGGGAGCACAGAAACCGAACCCATCCGATGCGAAGGGAGCTCGACACTCAGGATAAGCTGCCCTCTGAAGATTCGGGGGACGAGGATTTCGTCAGCGTGGTGGTTGATAATTCACTTCCGGAGCCGACGTCAGGTACGACTCCACTATCGGTGTGACACTATCGGTGTGGCAGGGCAGACTACGGGACCCATGGAACTAAAAAAAAGCAGAGAGATAGGAGTGCCCCTCGAACCTGATGGTGTGGCCGCCGCCCATCGCGTTCGTGGAGAAGTGCCCGGAGGATAAGGGTTCTAACCACGATCTTAATTCTGGAGCCAGCTCGCAAACCCCCAGGTCTAAGTTGGACCACATCAACGTTGTAAGCTGGAATGTTGGTGGCCTTAGTGCTCGTCTAAGTAAACCTGGATTTACGAGCTATATATCTGAATTCGACATTTGTTGTTTCGTTGAAACATTCACAAAAGAAACATTTGATATCTTAATCTATTTTGATGACTACATGGTGATGCATAAACCTGGTATCAAACTCTCCTCACAAGGAAGGATGTCCGGAGGCGTAATAGTGCTTGTGCCAAAATACCTTGCCGGACATGTCACAGAGGTGCAGACACAGTATGATAATATATTGGTTTTTCGTATGTATGATCACGAGCCGATTGTAGTCATCTGCGTCTATGTACCTCCATCCAAATCACTGTACTATGTGGATAAAAATGTATCATGTAGTATCTATCTAATGGAAGAACTGATGTTGGATCTGGAACAACGCTTTCCATAAACGATGCTGGTAATATGTAGTGACTTCAATGCCAGGCTAGGGAACTGGTATGCACACAACGAACCTGATAACGACGAAGAATTTGACAATTGTGACCCAGAGTGCGTGTGTAGTAACTTCAATCACCCTAGAAATTCAGAAGACTCAACAACGAATAACTTTGGGTTAATACTGAGGGAACTTTGCCGGGCGCATCATCTTTGCGTTTTGAATGGATGTACGAATAGCAACAAATTTCACCCCATAGGGAAAGCGTGATAGATTACTGCTTGATATCCGCTAATTGCCTACCTTTCGAAATGGACCTAAAGGTAACTAACCGCATTGAATCAGATCATATGCCTCTAGAAATACATTTTGGGCAAAAACGTGTGAACCGAAGAAAGAACTTTAATGTGTCAGACAGCAACATACTATGGGACCCCTCCAAAGTTGAAGAGTTCGTAAACCAGATTTGTAGGGAGAAGTTTACAAACCTGATAAGAACAGCATTAGCTAAATTGGAAGATTCCATAGAAGAGGCATTAACTCTTTTTATGGACACCATAAGTGCAAGTGCTGAATGCATGAGAAAAGAAATTAAGTATGGAAACTTTACCCATCACACAAATCGTTTAACTTGGTTTGATATTGAGTGCAGAGAAGCACGACACAAAACTAGAAAGCTCCTAAACATATACAAGAAAACAACATTTCCAATTGACAAAGATAGATATTTCGTCAGCAGGCGTGCATATAAAAGTATCATTTGTGAAAAGAAAAAGAATCACAGAAATTCCGTAAGTCGTTCCTTGTTGACAAACTAAAATAACTCAAAAGAATTTTGGACCACAGTTAGAAGTGCTGGACGCAAAGTGGCTTCTTCAGTAGAAATTGAAATGAACGTCTGGAAAAATTACTTTGAACAAATGTTGAAGGGTAACATGCATTGCCGTAACGAACTATTGCCTGACCAGGAATACATAGAGCATCATGAACTTGATGCTCAGATTAGTATAGATGAGATCAGGTCAGCAATTCAGTGCATCAAAGCACGGAAGGCACCTGGCCTGGACGGAATTCCGGGAGAGTGCTTTAGAGCAGCAAGCGACAAAATCCTACATAAACTGTTAAATAAAATATTCGATACTTAAACTTATCCCAAACAATGGTCTGAGTCTGTAATAGTCCCAATCTACAAAAAAGGTAATAAACTAGATCCCGACAACTACAGAGGCATCTCTCTCCTGCCCATTTTAAGTAAAACATTTTCATCCATTTTAGAGAGACGTTTGCGTGACTGGTTAGAAACAGAAGAAAAATTACGAACAAGCAGGATTTCGACCAAAACATTCGGCAATTGATCATGTTTTTACCCTACGTTCCATCGCAATGAAACACGTGTATGTTCGATGGAACCATCAGGATTCCGACTTTTTCCCATGCCCTGTTGGCGTGAAACACTTCAATTTTCTTAATGTATATTAACGTCGTGGCAGAGTATGTTCGAGCACACGGGAAGCATGGTGTG
>JAWQFJ010033950.1:20000-85000 GCA_034096865.1 Theodoxus fluviatilis
AGGAGAGACTTCCTGGGTCTTTGTCTCATTTGAGTTGGTCCATTGACTATAACACTGGCTTCCATCAGTGCATAAGTGATGGGTCTCTCTTTCGCGTCCAGTCTTCATAGTCGTTGGATAGTGCCAGGCACAGTTTTCAGTTCTCTTTGAACCTCTCTCCATCACGCCCTGCCTCCCTTCACCTTGTCAAGATGGGTCTCGTCTCCGCCGCCTCTTTAATCTTGGGCCGTCTTGGGGCCACAGTCGCGTCCTGCTCGGGTCGAACGTGGTCACTTGGCGTCTCTGTCTCCATCTTTCTTTGTCGGACTTCCACGCTTCCTGATCTGACTGGTCATCGACCGCTTTCTTTGCTTTCACCGCCACCACCCCTTCCCTTCCTCTAATGGCCCGGTCTGACACCCCTGAACCTCTAGTCCATTCTGTAGCAACATTAGTGACGACAGGGACGACAACGCAACGACGTCGTCGACGACAACGACGACGACAACGACGACGACGACAACGACGGGGAGGAGGGGGAGGAGGAGGAGGAGGAGGAGGAGGAAGAAGAGGACGAAGAGGAGGAAGAGGAGGAGGAAGAGGAGGAGGAGGAAGAGGAGGAGGAAGAGGAGGAAGAGGAGGAGGAGGAAGAGGAGAAAGAGGAGAAAGAGGAGGAGGAGGAGGAGGAGGAAGAGGAGAAAGAGGAGAAAGAGGAGAAAGAGGAGAAAGACAAGGACAACAACGATGAAGACAAGAACTGGTAAACCAATCAATGGGGAATCAATCATGTCTGCATCCGTGTAATATCAAGAATTATCTTCATTAAAGTGCAGTATGCATGAACTCTTGTAGTACATTTGATTAATTACATCACATAGTGTTACTAATGCTGTATCAGGCGAGGCTGTGTACTAGTATTCAAGGATGTGTTATGTCAATGGTTCATTGACGAAACATGCATAGACGCGTAGATGGAAACGCTAGCATCCAGGGTTAAAGCAACATGCATCTCATCAAGTGCTGATTTGACTTGTAGGGATGAAAACCCCGAATGTTGTCGGATCTCTCCTCGCTCAATGAGATAGATAGATAGATAGAGAGAGAGAGAGAGAGAGAGAGAGAGAGAGAGAGAGAGAGAGGGAGGGAGAGAGAGAGAGAGAGAGAGAGAGAGAGAAGAGAGAGTGAGAGAGAGAGCGAGACAGAAAGAGAGACAGAAAAAAAGAGAGAAAAAAGGAGAGACAGAGAAAAAGAGAGACAGAGAAAAAGAGAGACAGAAAAAGAGAGACACAGAAAAAGAGACACAGAAAAAGAGACACAGAAAAAGAGATACACAGAGAGACAGAGACAGAGATATACACAGATATATATATATATAGAGAGAGAACATCATGGGTTCCAGACTATTTAAGTGTGTGAAAAGCCTCGATCAGTCTGCTTGATAACCTCCTTAGTGCACATATTTTTCTATCGGCTTTTCTGTTTCTCACAATCACTTTTAGTTTGTCCAGCAGCAATCGATACGTGAGGCCTCTGCTCGAAATTTTAAACTTTAATTTTACAGTTTGATCACGGGTTTCATTGAATTCTTTGCATGTTGGCATGTTCGAGGAAACGTCAGTGCCACTTTCTTTCCATTGCATCTCGCTTCTCGTGCGGCCTCCCCAAGGGGTCTCTCAGAGCACTCGCTCTGGCACTTGAAAGGTTCGGTCTCACTGGAGACGCAGGAGCACTCAGTGACGGAGCGTGTGGTTTTTGCCTAAGCCTGCGCAATGTGACAAGCGACACCGTGAGAGGCGCAATGAAATGTCACCTGTGTTGTGTACTAGGGAAAACTATCGTCGATTGCTCCAGTGTCCCTGGTCGTAGAATCACTCTCCTGAACACGAAATGTATATTCAGTCGTACTAACGCACGCGCGAGCGCGCACGCACACACACACGCACACACACATACACACACCGCGCGCACATACACACACACAAACACACACACATACACACACACACACATACGCACACACCCACATACACACATACGCACACACACACACACACACACACACACACACACACACACAAAACACACATATACACACATACACACACACACGCACACACACACAACGCACACACGCACAACGCACACACGCACACACACACATACACACACACGCACACACACACAACGCACACGCACACACACACACACACACACACACACACACAAAACACACATATACACACATACACACACACACGCACACACACACAACGCACACACGCACACACACACTCAGGCTACTTTGTTTTGAGCAAATTCGCTCACCCGCACACAGCCATGATACCTGTTTTAATGCGAAAGGGAGTGATACTTTTGGGTGTGGGTTAATACATTTTTTTGTTTTTTATCTTGAAGACTTTCAGGTCTGTGTATCGAGTAGAATAAACATTACAGCTATAACAACTTATAGAACGATTCTCATTATTCTAAAAACCTGTATGTTGGTCGTGATAGAACGCTGTCAGTCAGCGTCAAATTTTCATTTCAAATCCCTTGAACATTGCAAAGCCATAACTATCGTCACGAGATCACACCATGACTTTGTGTGACCATGCTTTTAGAGAACAAAGTTTAATCCTGGTGCTAATGCCATCATGATGGCCGCATCGCGGTTTTCCTGAGTAGAATCTGAAAGTGCAATATGTGGAGGAATTCGCCTCCGCACGAATTATCGATCGCAAAGTCTCTCTCTCTCTCTTCTCCGCTCGTATTCCCGGTAGCTGGTCCTTGACGGGGTTATGGGCAGCCTAAGGAGTGATTGCTAGTTACACATTTGTCGCAGGTCAAACCTTATAGTACTCCTATTCGTCAGCATGTACTTAAGTCTTCATCGTGGCTGGAAAACTTACTACCTAGGCCTCGGTTTCCTCCTTGTCTACGAGGTCACGGGTTCGTTACCTGCTTGAAGTTTTGAAATATTTATGTCTATTCCCTGCAATGTTTTAGTTCTTCTGAAGGAATTGTATCCACTATTGTTAGAAAACTGTCGTCTCTGTCAGTGCCATTCGAGTTATCTTAGCTGATTATCGCATGGTGACCAACCAAAAAAACTTCGCTTTAAAGTTGCATGGCATTTGATGCCTGAGTTCTTTCCATCTCTGTTCTAGCGGTACCTGGCCAAAATGTTATGCTATCCTCCTTGTTCATTTGACTTGTGAACCTGGAGAAGATGAAACTGTCAAATTTCTTCGCCAGTTCATTATTCATAGTTGTTTGGGATTACTGAAGGCATTTAAGGAATGTTGGAAGGGGGAGGGTGGGTGGGTGGGTGGGGACCTCGTTTCTTATTGTCCTTGTAATCATACGTTCTGTTGTTTGACTGTTTCCATTGTACTCAAATTGTGTTTATTTACCATCCAGAATAAAGAGACCTGAAGTGGATATGATTATCGAAGCTTTGCCTTCATAGAGTATCACAGCAGGCTAGCACTACCACAGCTGAGTCTCAGATGACAAGATGGTGCCGTTGATTTTGTGGCGTTTCCTTGGTGCCATCTGAACATGACACCTGTATTGGAAAGCTGCCTGACAGTAGTGCAGCCATCTTTACGTGCTCGTCATGTAGTATAGAGACAGAAACTATTTGAGATACTATCATTTTCATCAAGGCAATTCAATTCCGATGGTGATGAGTTGTCGTGGTCGTGTGACTTCGGGAAAACAAAACAAAATACAACACAACAAAACACAACAAAACACCACACCACACCACACCACACCACACCACACCACACCACACCACACCACAACGCAACGCAAAGCACAGCACAGCAAAACACAGCACAACACAGCACAACACATTACAAAACACCACAAAACACCACAAAACAAAACAAAACACCGCAAAGCAAAACAAGACAAAACACCATAAAACAAAACAAAACAAACAAAACACCACAAAAAACAAAACAAAACAAAACAAAACACCACAAAAAACAAAACAAAACAAAACAAAACACCACAAAAAACAAAACAAAACACCACAAAACAAAACAAAACAAAACAAAACATCACAAAACAAAACAAAACTAAACTAAACTAAACTAAACTAAACTAAACTAAACTAAGCTAAACTAAACTAAAGCAGTTGTATTTAACATGTGCGTCTACGTAAAAAGAGTTAAACATGTTTAATACACTTGACCCAACATTTTTGTGTGTCGGGAAATGGTTGGGAAAACACTTACTCTGTCATTTGCATGGCAAATATCTGGCAAAACACGGACCAAACACGCAATCTCGCCGGGCCATCACTTCTGGCTTTCTTATATATGTAGTAGGTTCATTTGCCAAAAATGCAGATTTTAAAGACTCGAATTGAGAACTTTTGTTTCCCAACTTAGTTTTACCTCTCTGGGATTCTTCGAGTCTCCGTGCGTGGTTTTGAAAATAAATATTCTTGTTTGAATTTTGACATGTTCCCTGAGAACAATGCATTCTCAAGGTCTAATCATATTTGCCATTCGTAAAAGCTGCATGATACGATCACATAGGCATGGCTTTTTGCGTGCCAAGGTTAGTAAAACATACTCACACAAAGGACGCTCAAAGTGTGCCGCTGTGCCATAAAAACGCCATCACGAAGGAAGGTTCGCTACAATGGTTCGGTTTACGCACATCAAAGATCAAAAGCGGATGAGTTGGTGGATATCTCGTGCAGTGGAACTTTTCTCTTTGTAACCAGTGATTAAATGCTGGGTTGTTTGAAGTTTTCCACCGCTTCGTTGCTCTTCTCAACCGACGACTTGATTCCTCTGAAGGAAGACGTTAAGGAGCTATTTGATTCGTCTGCATTCGATGTATTGTTGCTTTTCATTTTCTTTACAGGAAATCTGTGTCTTTCGATGCAGAATTAGTCTCAAGCAATGTGATGCAAAGCATGGTTGAAAGAGTTCCTGTAAGTCATCGGATTACACTGGCTTCTTAAACGGACTCGAATGTACATCCTTAGTTTAACAAAGACTCAGCCGTTTGCATAAGAGAACGCCTTTTCAAGCCACTTATGTCGCGTTATTAATTTTTTATGGCATACCATTCAGCATTATGGACGATTGCAAAATATATGAGTGTGGCAAATACCAGCAGAAGAGATTCAGACGCGCTACGGAATATGTATGAGGAAGTCTCCCTGTATGTCGAAGTAGTCTCAAGCAAAGCACACTACGGTTTCTCTAAAACAGCTGATTTTCAGCAAGAACGAATACTTACAAGAGTACTGTGATTAAAGATCTGGTAACGTGTCTGGCCGGGAAAAGAAATTCATCTACAAGACTGATTCACGACCACCCCCCCCCTCCCCCCTCCCCCCCCTCAGTGGCTTTTCTTTGAACGTCCGCCGACTCCTCCGTGAGCGTTGAGGCATTGGCCTGCTGTTCTAATGTGCACAGGCAAATTCCAGTGACAACTTATTAGGGGTGATGAATGCGACTGCCAAGTGCGTGTATGGATGCGGTCTCAGCGCACGTCCCTGTCGTTGATCACGGACTGTTACTGGTTTCTGGGGCCTCTTTCCCGCCTCCAGGGTGCAGATGAAGAAGTGTGCGTCTGAACCGCTCGGACAACTGTAGTCGGTCCAAAATCGATTGCTTTGTTTTATTCATGACAGTTTGTGTGTGCACCAAAGCGTTGCCACGGACGCAATGACTGTAAGAAATTGAATGTGCGTTGTATTAGTGTGTATATGTGTGTGTGTGTTTGTGTGTGTTTGTGTGTGTGTGTGTGTGTCTGTGTGTGTGTGTCTGAGAGAGAGAGAGAGAGAGAGAGAGAAGAGATATCTATACAATACGTTAATCATGTTTGTTCGCTGCCATTTTGACCTTATGGTTGAGTGCTTCTCATTCAAGTCGAAAGCATAGTCAATCAACTGGAGTTTTTTCAACAAAAAACGTCACTCCTTAAATGAAATTGCGTTAGTCACGCAAGCTTGCTTTTCAGTGTTCATCGTCCAGTAGACTCAAAGCAGTCATTAAGTACGCATTCCACTGGCTAATTCAGTATTGATCACTCGACACTTCAGAGTGCAGAAAAGAACTTCCGTTTCCTCCAAGTTCACGAGGTACACAGACAATTTTATATAGACTATCCTCTAATGGATGGACGGGCTGCCAGGTGTAAAGAAGCACTTTCTCTTTTTCCATTTCCATTTGAATTAATGGTTTCTAAAAGTTTTCCTGTTCTAATTACATATATTGAAGTTTGAAGAGGAGAGCATTCCCAGTCGTCCACCATCAATGTTGTTTTAGGCGTGCAAATACGTATGTCTCTGTGTATATGTGCGTTGTCTTTATTTAATTATCTTTAAGAGAGAGAGAGAGAGAAGAGAGACACACAGAGAGAAACATAGAGACAGAGACAGAGAGACGGAGACAGAGACAGACAGAGAGACAGGGACAGAGAGACATAGACAGAGAGGAGAAAAAAATACAAAGAGAGTGAGAGAGATATAGAGAGAGACAGAGAGCGACAGAGAGAGAGAGAACTAGTTGTCGGTCGTAGATTAGCGGATAATGCACAAGCATAAGCAGTGGACTTCTAGCAGCTTTGTACCTCCCGAGAGAGAGAGAGAGAGAGAGAGAGAGAAAGAGAGAGACAGTGATAGATAGCGAGAGAGAGAGAGAGCGAGAGACAGAGAGACAGAGAGAGAAAGAAAGAGAGACAGCGATAGACAGCGAGAGAGAGAGAGAGAGAGAGAGAGAGAGAGAGAGAGAGAGAGAGAGATTTTTATGAGACAGTGTGCGTTGGGTATCACTGGCAGCAGAAAACTAGAAACTCAAAAACATGTTTTCATCATCCATACAGGAAAGCCCAAAGAAATGTAAGGTGACTTTTTAAACCATTATGCACCAGCCAAGGAGTACTCTATCATAGGAGATGCACCACAGATTTCCAGCTTGTGCTAGCAAAGGCCAGTCTTATCGCTGGTACTACTTGTGTCGCGCCGACTGACCCGCGGATGAATCTTCGCTTAGTTGAAATCAGTATTTTCGATATTGATATGAAGTTTAAAGACCATTAAAACATGATTTTGAAAGACGTTTTATTATAATTTGTCACCCATTTTGTTGATTTGATGATTTTGTTAGTTTAAAACGCGCACTCTGTTATGTAGCGCATATATCAGGAACCGGAAGTAAGCATTATTGTTGATGGCTGCAGTTTTGAATTGAATTGTTTAGATATTGCTTTCTGTGGATTTATGGATACTTAAACAGTGTTTTTTTCGATGTTTTGATTCTGGGATGTTTGCTACAGATCTTATGTATATTGTATGGATAGAAAATGGTGAATGAGTGTGGTATAGTAGAGTGTAACGGGAACTACAACAAGAACAACACGTGCCTTGTGTTCAAACTTCCAACTGAAGCCGAGAGACAGACTTGGATTAATGTACTGCCTCCACGTAAAGATTTTGTGATCGACCCTGACAAGTTCTTCATTTGTGAGAGGCACTGGAACGAAGGCTACGAAGTTCATCCGTTTCCTGGAGATCGCACACGACCTAAGCATCCGCCGAGTGTCTTCCCTCAAATCCCAAAATCATGCATGCCAACACCGAAAGCTCAACCAAGATCCACGGATGTTACAAACATTGAAGCAAGGCAACTGGAACATTTGAGGAAAGTGGATGGAATTGAAACCTTCGCAAGTTTTAATCCTGAGAAAACTCTGAGAAAAACACACAAAGACGTGATCATTACAAGATCCGAAAAACATTCTGTGTGTGTCTTCATGAAAGAGGATTTTAGTGAAGCAAATATTTCTGTTATTGTTGAAAACAGACAGACTCTGACTTGCCCTGTAACTCTCAAAGCGTTCAAAAACGGAATCAGAGTGCCTCTTGGAAATGTTATCCATCCTAACAATGGGTTCAATTCCTACCAGGTAATAAATGTGTGTGTGTGTCTGATGGTACATGTGTGAGTATACATACATGTGTGCTACTGTGTATGGTTCAATCAGAGTGTGTGTGTTTTGACAATGTATGTGCCGTTTGAGTGTGTCATTTCATATGAATTAATCACTTCATGATTTTATGTGCGCACACACGCGCATGTGTGTGTGTTTACATGAATGTGTGTGTGTCATTGCGGAAAGGTCCACAACGTGTGTGTTAGTGTGTTTTTCAGTGTGATTGTGATTTTGGTCCTTGGATGTAAAAGTGCTTGTTAATTTTATGCTCACTTTAAGGTAGACCTTCCTTGACCCTCCCACAACCCCCCACCCCTACTAACAATTGCTATTTAAGTTGTGAAAGACTAGAGACTTTCTTCTGTCTCTCTCCTTGTTTGTGTACTGCATTTGTGTCTACTGCCCCCTCTCACAGACACTATCTCACAGTCACACACATTCTCTCTCTCACAGATACACACATAGTATACACACTTTCTCTCTCCCTCTTTCTGTCTGGCTGGCTGTGTGTTCCACTCTCACTCTTCAGTCTCTTGTCTTCTCTCGCTCTCTCATTCCCTCTCTCTGTTGTTGTTTTAAAAAATAATAACTATTTTAAAAAATGTAATGCAATGCAATTTGCTCGGTGCGGCATTTTTGTTAGGAATTGTTGGATAAACAGAATCACAACTAGATTTCTAGGCCATGTTAGACTGCTTTCCATTTTATTACTGGACGTCTCCGTTTGACAGTACTGCAGGTGTGGCATTGAAAATCTAATTTTAAATGTGAACTAAAAAAAACAACTTAAAATGTTAGTTTTAGATCCTTTTTACTCATTTAATGTGATTTATGTTACTGAGAATAGTACTTTGGTGAATGTATGTTGGTCATGCAGTCCTTTTAACTGATAAACATGCAAGAAAGTGATCATTCACTTCAGTCAAGTGTTAATTAATAGAGGTTTTAATGCACATCCGGCAATTTTGTTTTCTAACGGGAGGGAAAAAAGCACCAAAATGACTTTCTTTATTTGCAAAATATCCCCCTATATAAGTACAAAATCAGAAAACTGCTTGTTTATGTTAATCATGATAGTATACTGTTATCACAGGCTGGAAATCTGTGGTGCATCTCCTTCTGATATAGTACTCCTTGGCACCAGCATTAAATTGTTCCATGTAAATTGGGGTTCAGTGGCTAACGAATTTGTCAGGATAATCTTCTGTTGTAATAGTTGTCTGATGATGTGACATCCAGTGTACAAACTCTGTCGACGAACATTGCAGTTTGGTCATCTAACTCTCACCATTGTGTCTCTGTTAAGGACTGAAGTGTTGCATGTATTAAACACTCACTCCCACTTTCCAAAACGGAAGAGTCAACAAGATTAAATAAAGGTAAATTGGTTTGATTTTTTTCATCTCAACTATTCACTTCATTCAGATGTCCGAAGCGTACACTGTTGGTCAATAATCGTATGGGTAACACTGTTGGTCATTCAGTTACCATCCCAACACCCGGATGTGCTGCTTAGAAAGAATGGTATTTTACGTATTGCCACTCTTTGCTTGGAAAGGTTCTGAAATGATATGTCAGACAGCATGAGTAATGATACTGAATCATCACGAATGAATCATCCAATTGCGATATCGTTAATCATCACTCTGTTCCATGCGTTGGTAGATCTCAAGCCATGTCCTGGTCTTGATGCTGTCATTGCATGCACATTAAATTCTGTCCCTTGTCTCATCTGCTTGCACGTTCTGGTGCCACATTCCAGACTTGAAATGTCGCTTCAGCTTTTTCTGCAGCTCCACGTGTCACCCAATACATACTACTTTGCATTTTGGAGTTTTCTGGTTCAAAAACACCTTGTAGCATGTCAAGGAAACGAGTCAGGTTTTGTCAGCTTTGAAATATTAGATTCACGTGATATGACACATCATGCCATGTATTTGTTTTAAAATCAAAGACCCGTCTTTGCTTTCGGTGAGCACTTTACTTGAACTTTTACCTCCATATCAAACTGTTAACTTCAACCTTCCACGAAACAAAAGCATATGTATGTACTGTGTTTTATATACATCTTGTGGAAGGCCGCACATTCACCAGCCAACAGACCAACGAGGCATTCCACATCAGACGCAAACTCACTTGCACGACTTCCAATCTCATATACATCCTGTATTGCAACAGATGCAACTACACACAGTATGTCAGAGAAACAAGCAACACACTCAAACAACTCTTGTACCAGCATCGCTTGTACATCAACACCAACAAGAACACTTGCACTCTCATTACTCAACACTTCTGCCTACCCAACCTCACACTACACGACCTCAGATGCATGCCTATAGAGAAATCCTACACAGACAACACTGAAAGACGGCGCAGGCGGGAACGTTTCTGGATAGGCAAACTTTTGACCTTAACACCAAACGATCTGAACACTTTGGAATGATCCGTCCGATTTTGATCCTCCCCAGTGGACCATTGGACTTGTGCATGTGCATGTGATTCTTCAGGAAGAATCGGAATGGCCGGTGCATTTTGCGCACTTGGAATAAAATTATTTTTTTTAATTCCCCCCTCACACCTTTTCCAAGCTTGCGATTTAGTTTGCCGTAGCTAAAATAGATGAGACTACACTGGGCTATCAGCCCAACCGAGCCGGCAGGCCGGCAGCGGGAGGGTCCTCACGTTTCAGGTCAGCCGGTAAAGAACTGTTAGGGGGTGCCTCCAAACTCTTTGTAATTTTCTTTTTATGTTATAAAACTACAATTGCTCTCTATGTCATTCTCAGTGTTTGTTTTTTATCATGTCAAAATATTACATTTGTAAGAAATACAGTTTTTCATCTTCTTCCTATCATACTTCTTTTGCTCATCTTTCCCCACAGACTCTGCACAAAGAGTTGAAACGTCTATCATGCTCACTTTGAGCATGAAAAGAGAGATATGCCATTTTTGTATTTTCTCCTATTCACTCAATGTTTCTCTTTCCAACTCACCAATCTTGGTGATGTTTAGATTGTAGAAATGAGAAGAAAATACTCTCACAAGCGATGTAATTGTGACCACCAGGAAAACTGGTATTCCAAAGATATGATGATGTTAAAACAGAAGAATTTCCTGTCCGCCTGATGTAAAAATGTAGAAGCAAAGAAGGCTTGTCTGTCTGGCCTGACCCCTGTCCCGCTGCGGCAGCTTCACCACATGGCCTCTAATTGTTCATGTCAGGTCTGGCTCTGGGTCGAGGAGAGACCCTGAGGTAGGAACTAAATGCTACAGTTTTGGGCGAAATATAAGGCTCTGTTGTCTTCCCTTTCCCGTGCCCTTACATGCTTGAATTCTTGTCAAGCCTCATGTGTAGTGATTTGGTGAAAAGTTGATAAGCTAAGCAAAGGCTTATGTCTACACCACAGCAGTTTAAACTTCCATATATATATATATATATATATATATATATATATATATATATATATATATATATATATATATATATATATATATATATATATCTTGAAACAAGGAACGCTTTCAAATTATGATGTATTTAAGTTTTTCACAAAGACTGACTTAAACAAAAGACACACATACAATTGTATGGGCAGGCAGTACGACAGGAATTAAATCAGACAGACACATACTGAGGCAGCTCGTAGTCAGAGTGAGAGGCAGAGAAGAAGAGGAGTTTTCAGGCAGGCAGACGAGACAGGAAGTCAATAAGACAGGCAAGCAGATAGTCAGACGGACAGGCAGATAGGCGGGCAGGATGACAGACAAGTAGACAAACAGGCAAGCAGGTAGACAGACAGGCAGACTGATAGGGAGGGGAACTCTGCACACGGGTATGGATGGAAGAACAAAGCATCTGCGACCTAATCAGCCTCTGTAGCCTATGCAAAGCCATATTACCACTGGATCATTGGTGTTGGAGTATGAGCAAGGCTGGGATTCAGTTTACGCGCCATTCGCTTTATCGAATTGGTTTGGGAGACACAGTGGGTTTATTCCAATTTCCGACCCACAGGGGGGAAACACACATGCGTGTAAATGGAAAAAAGACGTTCAAACAGGGATGTATGTTTGTACCAGTGCTCTTTCGGCATTACATCAAACTTTCATGCTAGCGTAACGTCCATAGGAGACCTGAGGACGTTTTGTTCTACGTGCCTCTACAATGGAACTCACAGAATCAACTGCCCCTGCAAGGTAGGGTAAGGTTGACAAATGTTTCATTAATGGAGATAGCTAATGGTTTGCTGTTTTGCTTTTTCTTTTAGAAAACTGCGTCAACGAGGATATATTCAAACCGTCTTATTGTGCAATTACGCTACAGAATAAACTTTCATTAATGTGTTCTGTGCGTGCTGGTTGAAAACCCGTGACGAGTGTTGCTTGTGACACAATATCGGATGCATCGCTATGTTACAGAATGCAAATCTAAGTTTTGGCCATTCGATCTAACTGTGGAAGTGAAGTGCTAAACAAGGATTTAAGTCTTAATGCCATTCATATCAGGCACTAATAACTTTAAGCTCTACGAATTTTTGTGTGTGAAAAAATCCTTTTCCGTCGGATGCGCTCAAGCATTTTGCAGGACGAAGAGCAATTTCAGTAAAAAAAAGTCTGAGTTGGCTTTGGAAGAAGAAGAAAAAAGGAGTCACCCCTTTTTAATGCCATTACCTAGAAGCCTCTTTACGTGCAGCAGACCTTTTCAGATGGACGGGGCCTAATCACCTTGAAAGGTTTACTGATCGATCCTGGACATGTGTCAACCAGCTGACTGCCGATGATGTAGCAAAGAAATGGAGAGGCTTTTAAACAATTTTCAGCAACACAACTGTCGAAACGGAAAAAAGGAGAACCTTTGGATGTACTGCAGCGTTCAGAACCGTCACGGCCGTTTTTAAGTTTCACGTTTTTCGCTCGTGCAGTCGACGTGTTTTTGAAATGAAACCGACCACGCGAGGTGAATGCCTTCCATTAGCAGTTTTGCCAGAGTGCATTCATTGGCACAGCTTTATTCTGGAAACCTATTTCGTGCCCAGTGTTCGTTCTGGTTTTCTGAAGGCAGCAGCGTCGGTGGAGGACGCATCTTTCACAGAGGTCCAGCACGCCAGCCTCTCGCGCGGAATGACTGGCAAGGGACGCTTTCAAGTCAACTTTGAGTGAAGCCAGGAACGAACCTGGAGAAAAGAATGCCTACATTTGCGGAGGCCTGTGTTCCGGTGCTGCTGTGCCCCTTGTTGTTCTTTGTGGCCGCAACGAGGCGGTTTTTGTGTGTGGAGATTGTCAGTGAATAACTTCGTCCTGGTCCATGGAAATCGTAAATGGGCTTTCTGCCGATGACTGTATTAATAAATGCATGCTTTTACTTCTCTGCTCGCACCCCAAAATGCTTTTCAGACGCCACTCAAGGAAACAGTAGCCAACACCGCTTTAACCTTTACAGTTTCTGCGTTCCTCTTCTTGTAGAACAGTGGGGCCTTGCCGCACTCTCCTCTCTCGAAGTGCTTGTTGTCTGTAAAGACGGGCTGTCTCATTTTCTACTGACCTCACGATCGTCGTCGGTGCTGTTGTCTACATCGCCTTTGTCCTCACGTTATAGATTGCTTCGACCATCACTAAAGCATGTACTTTTCTCACGAGTTCGAAGCTTAATTAGAGTGATCTGCCCTTGATTGTGTGAAGGGAGGCAGGTGGTTGAAGAGGTCCCTGGTCTAAAACATTAGTCTAGTGCTCGTTCTCTCTCATAAGATCTGGACTGAGGACGAACGGACCTGGTTGGCACCGCCTGCCAAATTTATCCCTCGGCCTCTCCTTGAGATGGTCCTTCTCGAGACTCGGGCTTCCGACGAGGCAGTAATTACGAGCTTTTCTATTCTGGGTTTCAAGCTAGACCAAGTTATTCGACCATTCCACTCTCGACGACCTCAGGATCACGTAGGTTCGATCTGGCCTGTAGGCTGTCGCTCGTTAGTACCCACACCCAGTGGCCTACTTTAAGCCAATGAAAAGCACAGCTTTTCGTACAATCGGACTTACTTGTAATAAATGATAGAGATTTCGAAGCAGAAAAAACACAGTGGGTTTTTTTCTCTGCAAATTCTGACAAAGAGCATTTTCTTGGTACTAATTAATGTAATTGGTGTTTTTTGGAGCACAAAGGAACTTCATTGTTTTCTTTCGAGTTAGAAATACAGCTTACACATCTAGAGCAGATGTTTATTCTACGTGAATTGATTTCAAATTGTAAAAAGCCATATCTTTGTACATCAAAGCTCACGTGTGTTCTACATTGAGGTTAACTGCGATGTCATCAACGGTCTAACCAGCAACCTCCCATTGGCATTTCGACTGGGAGCACACAGAGGACAGTGATGGGGCCAAATCCGATTTTGCTACCCTCCAAAAACCCAGTCAGCGTGCTTAGCCGTCCCATAATTGGTCTCGTTGCGTCATTAGCTATCGAACCAAACATCATGTACCGTGCCCTTTGATCGATTTGGACAAGCTTAGCTGGACACGACTTTCGGCGTTTACCTTACATCCTTGGGTCGCCCCAAGATATGTACTCTGTCTTTGTTCCATTGTAATTTAGTCAGATATGAAGGATGTGATGAAGGTATTGATTTTGAGCAACGGCTTTTCACCTTTGTGAGGGACACAGAGGGATGATGTATGCTCCAGGTCACTGGACCAATTGTTTAGCTTCTTAGCAGTGTTGGATGAGCATGTATATATGCACTAGCAGGCAGACTACATTACACACACACAGATACAACATTAGACACACTTACCAGAGCGCACCATACACATTGAAGCAAGTTTCATGACCATCCCTACAAGTTTCTGACTCACTGGAGCATCGAGGGTAAACGCACTGAGGGTGCAGGAAGATGGTAAGTGTGGATCGGTACAGGCCTGAGTGGTGAGTGGGTGGAGGCGATGCATGAAGGGATATCGTACAATTGGGGATGGAATCAGGTATAGATGAGGGAAGAAGTGCTGCGCTGGAGAGCGAAATTGGGTGGAGATGGGGTTGGCATGGGTAGGTGGGCAAGTAGATAAATTGGCGGAGAAACATGTGGGAATGTGGAGCAATGCAGAACTGGGCGAGAAACTCTTGCAAAAGGACAGGGAAGTTGCCCAGAATCTAGTTCGTAGATGGAAGGAGAACCGCCCACACTGTACAGAGACGGTATGCCGCAGGGGGCGTTCGATAGGGTGAGGTGGTCTCCAGGCATTTTTCAAGGAGGGGGACTCTCTGGCAAGAGCCGATGGTTCAGGGAATCAATGAAGGTCGTTCCATCTACGAAGCCAGTGTGCAAGCCTTCTAGGCCTGATTTCGACAACGCCCTTCAAGCAGAAATAGACTTCTCCGCCCACGGCATGTGTGTGAAGAGATGACTCCATGTTCTCATCTTGCGTTCCTGAGATCCGGATCCGGAAGACCTGTCCTGCAGACAGCAGAAGGGCTCTTCAGAGATATTCAGGATTGGTTACAGAAAAGAATGGAAGAAGAAAAGCTGGAGGGTGGTAGAGAATGGGATGGCATTGATGGCAAAGGTGTTAGAGTTAATGACGATGGTACCAGTAGTGATGATGGTGGAGGTGACTGTACATGAAGTGGTGGTGGTTGTAGTGGTTGTGGTGGTGGTAATGATGATGACGATGATGATTATGATGATGATGATGATGATGACGATGACGACGACGATGACGATGACGACGACGACGACGACGACGACGATGACGACGACGACGACGACGATGATGATGATGATGATGATGATGATGATGATGATGATGATGATGATGAGGAGGAGGAGGAGGAGGAGGAGGAGGAGGTGGAGGAGGAGGAGGAGGTGGAGGAGGAGGAGGAGGATGTACGTGTATTGATGTATCCATGCTGGTGAATAAGTGGAATTATGTGTCTGTAAGTGGCTGCCTGTGTATGCATGTATATATGCGCTTGCACTCATGTAACGTTGTGCGTGTGTGTGCTTATGTGTGTATGTGTGTGTGTATGTGCGCGCGCGCGCGCGTGTGTATTTCTTGCAACCACGAGCATGAGCATGTGCTTGCTAGCGAACACGTGTTTGTAGTTTAATGTAGTGTGTGTGCACGTTTGTGTAATTCGTGCCTGTGAACGTGTATGAATATGTACTTTATGGTCATTCATTCATAATGTGCATGTGGAAGTGTACACACACACATTCATACACAAACACACACGCACACACACACACATGCACGCGCACACACACACACACACACACACACACACTCACACACACACACACACACACACACACACACACACACAGACAGAGACAGAGAGAAAGAGAGATAGAGAAAGAGAGAGAGAACTGAACTGAACAAGTTTAATGTTCAGGCCACCGGCCTATTACATTGGGATGAAAAACGCGGACGAAAAGCAAGTATGTACAATAAGTGCATCGCAAACTGGCAACCAGTTTCGGCACGCGCAACACGCACGGGTGAATAGACGAGTTATGAAAGTTCAGGTTTTCCGTGCAGCCCGCGAAGCTTGCCGTCGCCTCAGCGGCGTCCAGCTCGTGTCTGACTTGTCTGCGCTAGCAGCATCCCTGACACGTTGGCGAACAGCTGATCTTGGTGGAAGAGAAGGTCGGTTGTTTCCGGGGATCCTTGTTGGAGACGACAGACAGGTCTTCGTTTCGGACATCTCGCTGTCACGTGAGCAATGGACGGAAGTAGACTGTAGAGATGAAGCTTGATCTTGATCTGTCTCTCTGTTGAATCCACATGCCTCTGCAACTCCACTACTCAGTTTTCTCACTTGTTCCTCCAAGGCACGACACATGTTTTGCGATATCTTGTTCATCGCATTTCGGAGGTCCTCCAACGTTGCCTCGTTGTTCGGAGAAGGAGTCGTAGCACTTTGATCCTGGAGGGGTGATGTCTCTGTGTCAGAAGGTTTCTTATTGGGAACCGGGGCTGCTGCTTTTTCCAGGTGGTCATCAGAGAGTGAAAGGTCACAGGTGACTCGGTGACGTAGTCGGTCAACAGAAGGGAGCGAGAATTTTGTGCAAGTTCGTGAGCGCAAACTGTTCTATTCGCGACATCAAGATCGATTTGATTTGATTTCAAAAAGGTAACGGAATGTTTTTCCTCACCCTTCTGACGATATTCTCTTGCTCGTTGTTGGTCCCGTCGTCTCTGGGCTGGTGTTTTCTTGCGCCAGTAGCCACGCTTGTTGCTCGTGAGGAATGGCTGACTGTCGCGCTGCCTGAATCTTAAAACTACGACGACACTTTCAGGTTTACCATCCACTTTCCAACTGGTCGGCTCCTCCGTTGCCAGCAGGGATGTCAGAAGCGTCTCCAGGGCAGCTGAAAGTCCAGTGACTGGCATGGTGTTCACTGTTATTTCACAGTACTGTAAAACCGGCCGGAGCGAGACAAATGTACGTCCTACCGAGAGAAAGAGAAAGAAAGAGAGAGAGAGAGAGAGAGAGAGAGAGAGAGACAGAGAGACAGAGAGACAGAGAGACAGAGAGACAGAAAACTGAGAGACAGAAAACTGAGAGACAGAAAACTGAGAGACACAGAGAGAGAGAGAGAGAGAGAGAGAGAGAGAGAGAGAGAGAGAGAGAGAGACAGAGACAGAGACAGAGACAGAGACAGAAACAGAGACAGATACAGAGAGACACAGACAGAGAGAGACAGAGAGAGACAGAGACAGACAGAGAGACAGACAGAGAGAGACACAAGGAGAGACAGAGACAGAGACAGAGAGAGAGACAGAGAGACAGAGACAGAGAGAGGCAGAGAGAGAGAGACAGAGAGACACAGAGAGACAGACACAGAGAGACACAGGGAGAGACAGACAGAGAGAGACACAGAGAGAGACACAGAGAGAGAGAGAGATAGAGAGAGACAGGGAGAGACAGAGACAGAGAGAGACAGAGAGAGAGACACAGAGAGAGAGACAGAGAGAGAGAGAGAGAGAGAGAGAGAGAGAGAGAGAGAGAGAGAGAGAGAGAGAGAGAGAGAGAGAGAGAGAGAGAGAGCACATGCATCTTCTCCTCTGAGTGAATGAAAAGGAGGAGGACGAGGCAAAACCTGTAGGTGCAATTGACCTCGAGGGAAACCTTCTCTGCTTGATGGAACAATCTGATTTGCGGACGAAAACGTTGCTCTTTTTTCTAGGTGGGTGGGTCTGTTTTTTATTACTCTTTTGCACAACCTGTTTTTCGGCGAAACGGTATCAGCCAGAAAGAACGAGAGAGACAGTGCACAAAATTACCGACGTAACCTCAATCTTGGGAACTCACGCGATGGGTCACTCGGTGCATTTCATGCGACGTTGTTGCAACTGCATTAGCTCAGTCGACGTGAATCAGGCTGGCTCTTGACAGATAGGAACTATCGTGGAAACCCTTTCATCACCTGCTGTGCTTTGCTGTGTACAGACAAAACTACAGTTGTTCAAAGAGAGTAGGGAAGAAAGGTAGAAAGAAAGAGAGGAATAATAAAATGAACGCAAGCGAACAAACGATAAGCAACTAAAATACGATCAATGAAATAAACGGGTAGACAAACAGACCGACGGACTGACGGATGAAAGGACGGACGGACACACACACGCCACCTCGGGTACACACAAACACACACACACACGCACGCGCACACACATACACACGCACGCACGCACCCACACACAGGCACACGCACACACACACACACAAACACACACTAACATACACAAAGATAAAGACAAACACACATACCCACACATACAGACACACGCACACACGCGCGCACACGCAAACACACTAACACACATAATTACAAGCAAGCCAGACGGGTTATTACCCTAACGAGAACACACGTCTCATCCACCGACCTTAAAGAAGGCCTTAGGGCTAACCACATCCTGCAAAGAATGGAAGACTCACACAGTAAATGTAAAGAAAACTTTATCATTGCGACTTTCCACCCATTGAGGGGTAGTCGAACCGCACACATTTACACCCTGGTCATCGGACTATTCATTCAACCACTCGAACACCATCTCACCTCCCTGGGGAGCATTCAACCAGGCTGCGGATGAACGCACAAAGTTAGCTTCACATTACATGGTCGATAGGGCACCGTGGGTGCTGATGACCGTGGGACAGCGCTGTAAACAAGGAGAAACCCAACGCCTCCTTCACTGTAAGAAGATAAGCAATGCTTCCCGACCAAGGGACAACTAGAGAGACAGGCTGTGGCAAGAGTACACACACTTGAGACAGCATGACGCACGGTGCTGCTGACCCTTGGTTCTTTGGCTGACTCTTTTGACCTCATCCATGACCCTGTTAACCCCAGGGGAATGCCCTGAACGAGCAGTGGTCTTCAGGATAAATAGTAGGGACAAGACATTTCGCTCGTTAATACTGCTTGAAGTGTAACCCCAGGGCGTTCTGGAATTCCTCAGGATCCTCATTACCGACTGAAGGCAGCCTGCCAGGGCAGCACACCCATCTCGGCAGTGATGACAGTAATGAGAGAGAAGAGGTATCCATTCCTGGTTAGAGGGTCCCTTGGACGTCCGTTGCCTTTTACTGCTTGCCTGCATTCAGGCTGTATGTTTCAGTGATTGATCTATTATTCATGTGGATTAATGTCAGAGCTTCGAGTGGTTCTTGGAATAATGAGAGAAGACTTATAAGAGTAATCTTCGAACACTATCGTTGTCAATGATAATCATGTGATGTTACTCTCTCCATCATCCAGACTCGTTGATTTCAGGTCATGATGTCTGTTTCATTAAAAACTCTATCCAATACGACTGAATTCAAAACTGAAGTAAATTGGGCACTGTTAGAAGAATTAGTTTCATTTAACTTGACATAAGTTTTCCTACACTTAATTTCTATTCTGGTATTTCTCTTTTTTATGTATTGCTCTAATCCCCCCTGCCCCTCCTGTCTGTCTGTCTGTCTGTCTGTCTGTCTGTCTGTCTGTGTGTCTGTCTGTCTGTCTGTCTGTCTGTCTGTGTCTGTCTGTCTGTGTGTCTGTCTGTGTATCTGTCTGTATGTCTGTCTGTCCGTGTGTGTGTCTGTTTGTGAGTCTGTATGTCTGTGTGGCTGTCTGTATGTCTGTGTGTCTGTCTGTCTGTGTGTCTGCCTGTCTGTGGGTCTGTGTGTGTGTGTGTATGTCTGTGTGTCTGTCTGTCTGTGTGTCTGTGTGTGTGTCTGTGTGTGTGTCTGTCTGTCTGTGTGTATGTGTATCTGTCTGTCTGGTCTGTCTGTCTGTCTGTCTGTCTGTCTGTCTGTCTGTCTGTCTGTGTGTGTGTGTGTGTGTGTGTGTGTATGTATGTATGTATGTATGTATGTATGTATGTATGTATGTATGTATGTATGTATGTATGTATGTATGTATGTATGTATGTATGTATGTATGTATGTATGTAAGTAAGTATGTATGTATGTATGTATGTAAGTATGTATGTATGTATGTATGTATGTATGTATGTATGTGTGTGTGTGTGTGTGTGTGTGTGTGTGTGTGTGTGTGTGTGTGTGTGTGTGTGTGTGTGTGTGTGTGTGTGTGTGTGTGTGTGTGTGTGTGTGTGTGTGTGTGTGTGTGTGTGTGTGTGTATGTATGTATGTATGTATGTATGTATGTATGTATGTATGTATGTATGTATGTATGTATGTATGTATGTATGTATGTCTCTACACTGCTCTGAAGAAAAAAGAGATAGCGCGAGATCTCGACCACTGGCGCAGTCTACAACAACAGGGCGGACTGTTACGTGAAGCTTTTCCTGCAGCGGACATGACGTGTTCATACCCCCACCTGACCAACAGTAATATCAGCGACCAGCTCACCAAATTCGTCACCAAAGGGAGGCTACAGCTCTTAGAAACTAACGCTGTAAACAACACCTACTACCCGAACTCCTACCCTAGAGCATGCTCGCTGTGTGGTTTCCACTCGGACACAAACTCCCATGCGTTGAACGGCTGTGGCAAGCTGAAGGGTTTGTACATAGAAAGACACAATAGATGTGTACACCTTGTGCGGAAAGAACTTGAAAAGACAATACTGACGGAGTTTTGCGAGATTTACGAGAACCAGCAGGTCGCAATGGAAGGCCTGGAGTTGGTAGGATCATGCAAACCCGATCTATGCGTGATAGACCACCTCAATTCCGTTGCCTTTATTGTCGAGATTGCCAACCCATTTGACAATTTTGTGGACAAGTGTTATCAACATAAATTCCACAAATATATGCCTTTGTGTCTCTCACTCAGTGATGCTGGTTTCTACACTCGAGTTGTAATTCTCGTAATTGGATCTCTAGGCACTGTACATCATCGGTTCGTCAAAGGTCTACTGATGCTGGGTTTGTCTAAGCGCCAGGCTAAGGGCCTAGCCAAATATCTCAGCTTGTCTGTAATGATAGGGTCCAGACGTGCCTGGGCAAGAAGGGGCTTTTTGCTGGAGCGAGGACAGCAAAAGTAAATGTAGTAGTAATGGTGCATACTTCTGTTTTCTCTCCATGAGTACATGAGCAGGCATCGCAAACGTATGGTGGATTTACGAGTGGACCAGACACTCACTTGCATGGCTTGTGTTTTTGCGGATATGTCATTATTTTGTGAAATTTTTCTGCAATAAAGTGATTTGATATGTATGTATGTATGTATGTATGTATGTATGTATGTATGTATGTATGTATGTATGTATGTATGTATGTATGTATGTATGTATGTATGTATGTATGTATGTATGTATGTATGTATGTATGTATGTATGTATGTATGTATGTATGTATGTATGTATGTATGTATGTATGTATGTATGTATGTATGTATGTATGTATGTATGTATGTATGTATGTATGTATGTATGTATGTATGTATTTTTACCATCAAGGTAATCATAATTTTCTAACTGTCTGTAAAGTCAATGTAACAAACTGATGGTAAACACTGTACAGGTGACTCACAGGCCTACAAATGTAAACTTCTGTTTGGAAAAAATAATATATTGTGATAAAGATTTTGCAAATGACAAAGGCATATCATATATTGTAGCCAAACAGAGATATGTGTTAAGCCCATATGATCAGCCGCTACTACTCTTTATTCCAAATTAGGTCTATGCTCTGTACAGTTATTCAATGGCTGAGAGTTTGTGTATTAATTTGTTCATGTGTGCAGATGTTGTACAATTTTCATGAATAAAGTCTTTATGTATGTATGTATGTATGTATGTATGTATGTATGTATGTATGTATGTATGTATGTATGTATGTATGTATGTATGTATGTATGTATGTATGTATGTATGTATGTATGTGATGCTGACTCCAGGATTGCATCTCAATGTCCACTAATATTTCAAGTGTCTCTTCTGTAATGGTAATTTCTATCTGTGTGTAATGTCAATATAAGACAGTGTTAAACACTGTACACCCAAACAGAAACATGTGTACTCACTGGAAATGGCTCCTTTTGTACTTACTATTAAAAAGGGCTCCTAATGTGCCAAATCTTGTTTGCAACTTCCCCAGCTTGTGTTACTTGATGAGTAAGTTTGTATGAATTAATGCTGCTTCCAGGATCACATGTCAATGCCCATTAACTATTCTAAGTGTTTTTACCATCAAGGTAATCATAATTTTCTAACTGTCTGTAAAGTCAATGTAACAAACTGATGGTAAACACTGTACAGGTGACTAACAGGCCTACAAATGTAAACTTCTGTTTGGAAAAAATAATATATTGTGATAAAGATTTTGCAAATGACAAAGGCATATCATATATTGTAGCCAAACAGAGATATGTGTTAAGCCCATATGATCAGCCGCTACTACTCTTTATTCCAAATTAGGTCTATGCTCTGTACAGTTATTCAATGGCTGAGAGTTTGTGTATTAATTTGTTCATGTGTGCAGATGTTGTACAATTTTCATGAATAAAGTCTTTTTGATATGTATGTATGTATGTATGTATGTATGTATGTATGTATGTATGTATGTATGTATGTATGTATGTATGTATGTATGTATGTATGTATGTATGTATGTATGTATGTATGTATGTATGTATGTATGACTTGGATACGAGCAAGCCAGACCTGTGTTTCATCGATCACAGTAGATCTATGGCTTTTGTGATTGAAGTGTCCAATCCGTTTGATGCATTCATCGACACCTGTTATGACCACAAATTCCGCAAGTATGTACCACTATGCACCCAGCTGAGTAAGGCAGGTTTCTCCAGCAAACTCATCGTGCTCGTGATAGGTTCCCTCGGTACTGTTCACCACCGCGTGGTATCAGGTCTACAACTGCTAGGCTTGTCCAGACGTACCGGCAAAAGCTTAGCAAAATACCTCAGTGTATCAGTGATGATCGGGTCCCGACGAGTCTGGGCAAGAAGAGGTCACCTGATGAACCGATGGGAACATTAAATCCAAACAGAGGTATCCCTTTTGAAGCCGAGTAAATCCCAGCAGCTGTGGTGGGACAAGCAGTTCAATATCAATGTAGGAGATTACTGGCTTTGAGAAGAACTGGGTAAACATCCGAGCGTGCACATGTAATGCATATTGGAAAATTGTATGTTTCCTATTTTGGCAATAAAGTGATTTGATATGTATGTATGTATGTATGTATGTATGTATGTATGTATGTATGTATGTATGTATGTATGTATGTATGTATGTATGTATGTATGTATGTATGTATGTATGTATGTATGTATGTATGTATGTATGTATGTATGTATGTATGTATGTGTGTGTGTGTGTATGTATGTATGTATGTATGTATGTATGTATGTATGTATGTATGTATGTATGTATGTGTGTGTGTATGTATGTATGTATGTATGTATGTATTTATGTATGTATGTATGTATGTATGTCTGTCTGTCTGTCTGTCTGTCTGTCTGTCTGTCTGTCTGTATGTCTGTCTGTATGTATGTATCTACCTTGAACTGTTAAACTGGAGGGATTGTGACACTTGTTGTTTGTAACATATTCTGTGCATCTTAGATCAGTTCTCTGATATACTATTGTGTTGTGGTATGTGTTAAATCTTATTTGCAACTTTCCCAGCAAGTGTTAATCGATGCAGTATGTTTATTTGAATGGACGCTGACTCCAGGATTGCATCTCAATGTCCACTAATATTTCAAGTGTCTCTTCTGTCATGGTAATTTATATATGTGTGTAATGTCAATATAAAACAGTGTTAAACACTGTACACCCAAACAGAAACATGTGTACTCACTGGAATTGGCTTCTGATTGTACTTACTCAAAAAAAGGCTCCTAATGTGCCAAATCTTGTTTGCAACTTTCCCAGCTTGTGTTACTTGATGAGTAAGTTTGTAGGAATTAATGCTGCTTCCAGATCACATGTCAATGCCCACTAACTATTCTAAGTGTTTTTACCGTCAAGGTAATCATAATTTTTTATCTGTCTGTAAAGTCAACGTAACAAACGGACGGTAAACACTGTACAGGTGACTAACAGGCCTACAAATGTAAACTTATGTTTGAAAATATAATATATTGTGATAAAGGTCTTGCAAATGACAAAGGCATATCATATGTTGTAGTCAAACTGAGATATGTGTTAAGCCCATATGATCAGCCGCTACCACTCTTTATTCCAAATTAGGTCTATGTTCTGTACAGATACTCAATGGCTGAGAGTTTATGCATTCTATTTATCCTTAATTTGTTCATGTGTGCAGATGTTGTACTATTTTCATGAATAAAGTCTTTTTGATATGTATGTATTGTCTTGTCTTGTCTTGTCTTGCCTTGCCTTGCCTTGCCTTGCCTTGCCTTGCCTTGCCTTTTCTTGTCTTGTCTTGTCTTGTCTTGTCTGTCTGTCGGTCTTTCCCTGTTTTTCTGCCGGCTGGCTGGCTTCACTGGGTGAATGTGTGTGTGTGCGTGTGTGTGTGTGTGTGTTTGTGTGTGTGTGTGTGAGAGTATGTTTGTGTGTAAGTCTGTGTGACTGTGTGCCTCTGTGTGTGTGTGTGTGTGTGTGTGTGTGTGTGTGTGTGTGTGTCTGTCTGTCTATCTGTCTGTCTGTCATGTCTGTCTGTCTGTCTGCCTGCCTGCCTGCATGCCTGCCCGTCTGTCTGTCTGTCTTTCTGTCTGTCTGACTGTCTGTCTGTCTGTCTGTCTGTCTGTCTGTCTGTCTGTCTGTCTGCCTCTCTCTCTCTCTCTCTCTCTCTCTCTCTCTCTCTCTCTGTCCCTCTCTCTCTCTCTGTGCACCTTGCCCTGCCCTACCTTTTTGGATGAAATAATCGATTTCCTCCCGGCGTGCAGTGCACAGGAAGTGGAGCCAGTGGAGTTGGGTTGAATCATGTTGCGCTTCCTCATCCAATGAACATCGTTTTTATATGTAGCTTTATTGGATGGGGCCGCACCGTGCCATCAAAGCGACCCATCCCCACATCTCAAGGGAAATAAAAAACTGAACGGCGACAGTCGGTGGTGGACCAATTTCACTGCATGAAGAGTCCTTGGTTGCGGAGCGGTGTTTCCGCTCTTCCAATGAAGTATTCATCACCGCAAGATGAAGGACACTGTCAGGAGCGCGTTGCTCTGCGGAGTTGAGGATTGATGGACAATTTCATCACGTTCTGGCTCTAGATGCAGTCATCGCAGTCAAACCCGAGAACGTGGCGTAGAAAGAGCGTCACAGTTGATGGACATTCGATAAAAAAATTACGACAGACTGATAAGCAGGAATAGGGATCCAGTACGACGGTGAAGATTGTTTTCTTTAAAGAAATGCTTCAGTTACAAAGAAGAGAAGTATGGCGCAAGTCTTGGAGCTTGGAATTAATATCGATATTTCTTTTCCTTGAGCGGATGGACTTCATTTGAAGCACTACGCTTGCGTGCACAAGCAATGTTTAGGTGTAGGGGTTCATCCTTTTGTCCGAGGATTCTTGCACTTAATATGCAGTCATGCTCGACCAGTGGAAAATAAGTAGATGCGTTCTCTTCGTTATAGCTGCACCCGCTGACATCCGTGAATACGGTATTGATTAAGTTTTCTGATTACGTAGTCAGAGCAGGACGTCAATAATCAAATAACCATGTACATTAAAACATCGCTGGCTTGTCATTTCCTCTGCAATGTATGTTTTCAATTTGCAGCTGTCTTCAGTCCAAGATCACAGAGCAGTGACACCAGAAAGACTGTGCTTGTGATCAGAAGTTTGCAGAACAGTAAGTAGTAATCAACAGCAAAGGAAAAATGGTAATACATGGGGGAATCGACCTAGAAGTTGAAAGTATACGGATGAGCTATCTTTATAGTGTTCCAAGGAAAACATTCATTGGGAATGGTGGTAATGATATGAAGAAAACCGCCGGAAAAGTATATATATTACGCAAGAGTGTGATTTTACTCTTGTAATAGGCGAAATGAATACATCTTCGAAAAATATAGCTATGCTTCACAAAGTAGATGACCAAATATAAATATTTCAAAGGATTGATACATGATAGACTGGAAAAAAACACGACAGGGTACTGTCATCACCCTAAACTTTTTTCGCATTCCCAGGTATTTTGTGAGTTCTATTGCATGGGATATGAGGACTAGTAAAGTGGCATTCATCTGGTCAAGGCAGACAGCTTTGGAAATGAACAAAATGTAACATATTGTTTGGTAGGGATCTTTCCTCCATACTTCATTTCAATTTTCATGTATGAAAATCGATTCTTGCATCATTCGTCCTCAACATGGCTCAAGTATAACCATGGTAAATCTTCTCGTAAACTATTCGGAGAGAGAAGGGACTGGCGTTGAGATAGAGAAAAAGAAAGAAAGACCTAGGAAGGAAGAAAAAAAGAAAAAGCAAGCACGAAGACAAAAATGACATTGCTGTTTCGTAGCATTGTTGAAATCTGTTTCAAAACATTTGCAGTTTTTGTAGGCGTAACTGAGCAAGGAGACTTTCTACAAAGCACTCAATGCTAATAGCAGCTTGAGCAAAGCAATTTGCATCCTACGCGGTACGATTACCTGATTTTTCTTTCAAACGGGATGATTTCTTTACGAACAAATTATGAACATTTTCCGGAGCCACAATATCATCAGATTACAAAGTACGTAGGAGCCCAGGTAAATTGATTTTTACATAAATCCCTATTTTCTCCGAGCATAGGGAGCCGAAGTCCACACATGATCTCTCTCTTGTTTCTCTGGCGTCTGGATGTCTCCGCCGTGCCAGCCATAAGGAGAAAAGGCCAGTCCCCAAGGACATTCTCGGCAACTAGATCACTGCTGGCGCCATGCCCGCTGGCAAACTTGCCCCGAGTTCTTAAGAAGTCTGCAGAGGCGGCACGCAGGAAGATGACAGAGATCCGATGCCAGTGAAAAAAAGAATCAGCTGGGAGCAATGCCAACTTTCGGCTTGCTGCCCAAAATGGCACCCAGAAGAGCGATTGGATAAGACAGTTGAGGAAGAAAGGAAGGAAGATAAACAAATGACAGCTGATGATATCATCATCACCATAGCTTGCTGCCTGCCATTTGAACATCAACGAGTGCAGCGAAAATCATATTTCTGGTACTGAGGGTGACTAAAACCTGCATCTGTGCGACTTGGACATAGCTCGAATTCTAATGACCTGATGTAGTCTTGATGCCCCATGGTAAAGTCTTGGCTACACGGGGCTGCTCCTGGCTCAGGTACTGGAGTCTGCATGGTAAAGTCTTGGCTACATGGGGCTGCTCCTGGCTCAGGTACTGGAGTATGCATGGTAAAGTCTTGGCTACATGGGGCTGCTCCTGGCTCAGGTACTGGAGTCTGCATGGTAAAGTCTTGGCTACATGGGGCTGCTCCTGGCTCAGGTACTGGAGTCTGCATGGTAAAGTCTTGGCTACATGGGGCTGCTCCTGGCTCAGGTACTGGAGTCTGCATGGTAAAGTCTTGGCTACATGGGGCTGCTCCTGGCTCAGGTACTGGAGTATGCATGGTAAAGTCTTGGCTACATGGGGCTGCTCCTGGCTCAGGTACTGGAGTCTGCATGGTAAAGTCTTGGCTACATGGGGCTGCTCCTGGCTCAGGTACTGGAGTCTGCATGGTAAAGTCTTGGCTACATGGGGCTGCTCCTGGCTCAGGTACTGGAGTATGCATGGTAAAGTCTTGGCTACATGGGGCTGCTCCTGGCTCAGGTACTGGAGTATGCATGGTAAAGTCTTGGCTACATGGGGCTGCTCCTGGCTCAGGTACTGGAGTATGCATGGTGAAGTCTTGGCTACATGGGGCTGCTCCTGGCTCAGGTACTGGAGTATGCATGGTAAAGTCTTGGCTACATGGGGCTGCTCCTGGCTCAGGTACTGGAGTCTGCATGGTAAAGTCTTGGCTACATGGGGCTGCTCCTGGCTCAGGTACTGGAGTCTGCATGGTAAAGTCTTGGCTACATGGGGCTGCTCCTGGCTCAGGTACTGGAGTATGCATGGTAAAGTCTTGGCTACATGGGGCTGCTCCTGGCTCAGGTACTGGAGTATGCATGGTAAAGTCTTGGCTACATGGGGCTGCTCCTGGCTCAGGTACTGGAGTATGCATGGTGAAGTCTTGGCTACATGGGGCTGCTCCTGGCTCAGGTACTGGAGTATGCATGGTAAAGTCTTGGCTACATGGGGCTGCTCCTGGCTCAGGTACTGGAGTCTGCATGGTAAAGTATTGGCTACATGGGGCTGCTCCTGGCTCAGGTACTGGAGTCTGCATGGTAAAGTCTTGGCTACATGGGGCTGCTCCTGGCTCAGGTACTGGAGTCTGCATGGTAAAGTCTTGGCTACATGGGGCTGCTCCTGGCTCAGGTACTGGAGTCTGCATGGTAAAGTCTTGGCTACATGGGGCTGCTCCTGGCTCAGGTACTGGAGTATGCATGGTGAAGTCTTGGCTACATGGGGCTGCTCCTGGCTCAGGTACTGGAGTATGCATGGTAAAGTCTTGGCTACATGGGGCTGCTCCTGGCTCAGGTACTGGAGTCTGCATGGTAAAGTCTTGGCTACATGGGGCTGCTCCTGGCTCAGGTACTGGAGTCTGCATGGTAAAGTCTTGGCTACATGGGGCTGCTCCTGGCTCAGGTACTGGAGTCTGCATGGTAAAGTCTTGGCTACATGGGGCTGCTCCTGGCTCAGGTACTGGAGTCTGCATGGTAAAGTCTTGGCTACATGGGGCTGCTCCTGGCTCAGGTACTGGAGTATGCATGGTAAAGTCTTGGCTACATGGGGCTGCTCCTGGCTCAGGTACTGGAGTCTGCATGGTAAAGTCTTGGCTACATGGGGCTGCTCCTGGCTCAGGTACTGGAGTCTGCATGGTAAAGTCTTGGCTACATGGGGCTGCTCCTGGCTCAGGTACTGGAGTATGCATGGTAAAGTCTTGGCTACATGGGGCTGCTCCTGGCTCAGGTACTGGAGTATGCATGGTAAAGTCTTGGCTACATGGGGCTGCTCCTGGCTCAGGTACTGGAGTATGCATGGTGAAGTCTTGGCTACATGGGGCTGCTCCTGGCTCAGGTACTGGAGTATGCATGGTAAAGTCTTGGCTACATGGGGCTGCTCCTGGCTCAGGTACTGGAGTCTGCATGGTAAAGTCTTGGCTACATGGGGCTGCTCCTGGCTCAGGTACTGGAGTCTGCATGGTAAAGTCTTGGCTACATGGGGCTGCTCCTGGCTCAGGTACTGGAGTATGCATGGTAAAGTCTTGGCTACATGGGGCTGCTCCTGGCTCAGGTACTGGAGTATGCATGGTAAAGTCTTGGCTACATGGGGCTGCTCCTGGCTCAGGTACTGGAGTATGCATGGTGAAGTCTTGGCTACATGGGGCTGCTCCTGGCTCAGGTACTGGAGTATGCATGGTAAAGTCTTGGCTACATGGGGCTGCTCCTGGCTCAGGTACTGGAGTCTGCATGGTAAAGTCTTGGCTACATGGGGCTGCTCCTGGCTCAGGTACTGGAGTCTGCATGGTAAAGTCTTGGCTACATGGGGCTGCTCCTGGCTCAGGTACTGGAGTCTGCATGGTAAAGTCTTGGCTACATGGGGCTGCTCCTGGCTCAGGTACTGGAGTCTGCATGGTAAAGTCTTGGCTACATGGGGCTGCTCCTGGCTCAGGTACTGGAGTCTGCATGGTAAAGTCTTGGCTACATGGGGCTGCTCCTGGCTCAGGTACTGGAGTCTGCATGGTAAAGTCTTGGCTACATGGGGCTGCTCCTGGCTCAGGTACTGGAGTCTGCATGGTAAAGTCTTGGCTACATGGGGCTGCTCCTGGCTCAGGTACTGGAGTCTGCATGGTAAAGTCTTGGCTACATGGGGCTGCTCCTGGCTCAGGTACTGGAGTCTGCATGGTAAAGTCTTGGCTACATGGGGCTGCTCCTGGCTCAGGTACTGGAGTCTGCATGGAAGCACCTGCACCTCAGTCATCATCTGAAAGGGGCGGAAGCCAACAAACTACAAGCGAGCACGACTGTGCTTGAATGTATGCAGAATTTAATGCACGCATGAAACGTTTGTGTGTGTATGTGCGTATACAAGTATGCTTGTGTAAATCTGCACGTATGGCCGTGTTAATGATATGCATGCATGAGACAACGAAAACCTCCTCGTGCATACACAAGTTTGCATCTAATTACAGCAAAAAGATTACCAGCTTACTTTATCCGTCCAGTACACTGCTTTTCATTTAATTCAGACCGCCTGCTTTCTTCATTTTCCTTTTTGTAGACACGCATTTATGGAACGGTCATTGCAAAATAATCTACGGAATCGATCAAAGTAATTATAAAATCCATTCAACAGTTCGCCTGAGATTTCTGCATTAGTGCCCTCGATAGGCGTCTCCGATGCGGTCGAAACGCCGATCCGAAACTGTAGACGTTTATAGACCAACAGCGAGTCGTTTGTTCGTTGTAGCATCAGCAAATGTCCAGTCAGGCCAAGCGGGTAAGGCTCCATTAGGCTTGCCGATGATTAAGTGACAACATCCAGCTCCGAGAGCTTAATGAATTTGCCTCCTCTCCTCCCCATTTGGAGCTGTGACGCGGAGTTGCTCATTTGCGCATGCGCAGAATACCCCCAAATCGATAGCGTGTGCGTGCGTTTCCCAAGTCCCTCGCTCTCCCGGTGTCTCCTTCGATCATATTACTGGCGCCGCTGAAGCGTCAAATCCGTTTTTTTTGGTAAACAGACGTGCGGCCTGCCTTCTTGGCTTGACCACTCTGCGCATGACTGCAGGGCAGACAACTCTCGTTGCACGCGTGACCTTTGCCTTGCAAATCCTGTTACCCGCGGATTTTTTCCTGTTGAGATTGTTGGTGATGCTGCTTTGTTGTTTTTATTGTGATTTGGTGTCATCGTCGTCGTTTTTGTTGTTGTCGTCGTTGTCGTAGTAGTAGTAGTACTAGGAGTAGTAGTAGGAGTAGGAGTAGGAGTAGGAGTAGTAGGAGTAGTAGGAGTAGTAGGAGTAGTAGTAGTAGTAGTACTAGTAGTAGTAGTAGTAGTAGTGGTGGTGGTGGTGGTGGTGGTGGTAGTAGTAGTAGCAGAGGTGCTGTTGGTGGTAGTAGTGGTAGTAGAAATAGTAGTAGTAGTAGTTGTAGAGGTGGTGGTGGTGGTGGTAGTAGTGGTAGTAGTGGTGGTGGTAGTAGTAGTAGTAGTAGTTGTTGTTTTTGTAATAGTAGTAGTGCTTGTAGTAGTTGTAGTAGTAGTAGTAGTAGTTGTTGTTGTTATTGTAGAAGTAGAAGTAGTGGTGGTGGTGGTGGTGATAATAGTAGTAGCAGCAGTAGTAGTAATAGAAGTAGTAGTAGTAGTAATGGTAGTTTTAGTAGTAGTAATGGTAGTAGTAGTAGCAGCAGTCGCAGTAGTAGTAGTAGTAGTTGCTGTTGTTGTTGCGTACCTGGGCTAAACACTCCCAGAATCACCCAAGTGGGTGAGATGATTGCGTGTGTGACTGTTTTTGAACACCTCGCCATATAGGCAGCCACACTCCGTCTTCAGGGGATAGTAGTAGTAGTGGTATTCATCAATGATGTCGACCTTTTTTTTGCTTTATAATCATCGTCATCGTGTCATCTTTGCCGCATTCGATGTCGTCATATTTTCCCCCCTCATCTGCGTCGTCGTCATTGTCGTTGATGATATTTTTATTGTTCATTGTCGTCGTTGGTGGGCGTGATCTGTGCATAGAAAATGATGAAGATGACACCGCTAGTTGAGGTGAAGATTCGTTGAAACACATTTGTATATAAGGCGTACTCTACAGATTGTCTCAATTTAAGGAGAGAATTACAGTATGGGAAATCTCGATAAACAGAAAAAAACCATTCAGGCTTCCGCCAGAGTTAATGCTTTGCGTGTTAGCGTAATTTGCTTAGGAACTCTTATCAAGGAATCTCGTCGCCCAAACGGGATATCCTTTTTTTGGGTTGAAGGTGTGGTCGTGTTCTTGAGATAATCGAATGCCTAGTCTATTGGTAATTGAATGACCACGTCTCCACGCTGGACCAAGCAGTTCTTCAAGAATAAGTGACCACTAAATCAGGACGCCTCTCTAGACGAACTCCCCACTCCCATCTACCTCTCGCTTCCCCGCACCCATCCCCCTTAGTCAGAGGTCGATGCCGCCTGGTCTCTGAGTGATCACCTTCCACTTTCTCTCAGGCGGCGACCGAGCCGGTGCCAGAGTCAATGGGCCATCTTCACCTACACACATCCGTCTGTGTCTACCACGGTGCCGATGCTTGCTCTAAGTCTTGGAGTTCCCCGCAGTAGTGACTGGATCCGCAGACAATGGACGATCTGCATCTGGAAGCACGCGATTCTGTCTTGGTTTGTGCGGTGAAGGTGTGTCTCGGAGGTCTTTGAGGTAGCGGCTGTCTGTGGACTGGAAGGGAAGATTAAGAGACTGGTACAGGTTCATTTCGGTCTATTCCATCTTTTCCTTTCGAGACTGGTACAGGTTCATTTCGGTCTATTCCATCTTTTCCTTTCGAGACTGGTACAGGTTCATTTCGGTCTATTCCATCTTTTCCTTTCAAAGGATCACTAATATTTCAGATTATCTGCGAAGGTTTTCACTATTGGTATCCACAAGCGCAGCGTCCTATCTGTCGAATGAGGCTGAAGTCAAAGCTTGCAATCACCCCCTCGGTGCCTATTTATCAGTGGGGATGCCTGATCCCTGGTGTTGCCGCTCTCACAGACTACTAACCGATTCCTTCTGAACGTTGCTAATAATAGATGGAGAGAACAAGTGAGATCGAATGGTTGATTTCTTGACGTGAAATTTTAATTTATATTACATCCGTTTGATTAGATTTAGCTTCCTCTAGTAATGCAGGTTGCTAGCATGTACATAGTGAGTACGTTTGAATCGTTATTTGTCATTTTACCCGTGTGATGCTTTGATAGTTTTCTGTCTCTCTCTGTCTCTGTCTGTCTCTGTTTGTGTGTCTGTCTCTCCGTCTGTCTGTCTCTTTCTTTCTTTCTCTCCATATGCATCTGTGTGTGAGTGTGTGTTTATGTGTGTATTTGTGTGTGTGAGGATGTGTATGTGTGTGTATATATGTATATGTGTGTGCGCGCGCGCGCGCGTGTGTGTGTGTGCGTGCATACAAATGTGCATGTGCGGAATCGTGTGTGTACATCTACGACCCCTTCATTTCTGAATCACATGGCCAGGCTAAATACGCATTTCAGTATCCGAGTACATTCCAATCATTTTTTATCCAACCAACAATGAAAACCCCCACTATATCGGGATGAGTGAAAGATACAATACAATTTCACAAAAGTGTTCTCTACTGAATATATAGGTCCGACTTAATCTTCTCGTGCATATGCTGTGCAATCTAATCACCATAACCACACGGTAGCAATTATTCAATTGCCCATTCTGGGAATGCATTTGATTTACTGACATGATTAGATTGAGGTTTTCCTCTTTCTTTCCCCCCTTTTTATCCAATTCCGCAAAAAGCATCCAGCAGATTTATTTGAAATCTCTTGACGAAGGCATTGGAGACTGGACCATGCGTTGTGATCCCGGGAGAAGTGAAGCACCCATTTCGAGGACAGCAGAATCCCTTCAGGGAGAGAGAGAGAGGGGATCTTGCAGACAGAAACCCCCCAGGTCTGCTTCCCGAGTGTCAGCGACCTCGGTACGCATCGGAAGAAATGCCCTGAACTTGATTAAATTTTGATGACGGATCTGACGTCTCCCCAAACCCCTGCCCTCCTACGTCACGCATTCACGTGACCGTCATCATGGCCCCACACTTCCGCTTCGCTACTTCCGGTCCTGTCAGAAAGACGACAGTGCCTTCGAAATCGGGTTATATTTCATTCTCTCTCTCTCTCTCTCTCTCTCTCTCTCTCTCTCTCTCTCTCTCTCTCTCTCTCTCTCTCTCTCTCGTTCTCTCTCCATCCGTTCGTCTGTTTTTCGATCTGCCTGCCTGCCTGCCTGCCTTCCTGTCTGTCTGTCTGTCTGTCTGTCTTTCTGTTTGTCTGTCTGCCTGCCTGCCTGTTTGTCTGTCTGCCTGCCTGCCTGCTTGTCTGCCTGTCTGTCCATCTGCCTGCCTGCTTGTCTGCCTGTCTTTTGATCTGTATGTTTGTGTGTCTGTCTGTGTGTCTGTCTGTCTTGTGTCTGTCTGCCTGTGTGCCTGTCTGTCTGTTTGTCCATTCGTCCGTCCGTCTATTCGTCCGTCCGTCCGTCCGCTGTCTGTGTCTCTCTCTGTTTCTCTCTGTCTCTGTCTATCTCTCTCTCTCTTTCTCTCTCTCTCTCATTCTTATTCTCCTTTAAAGTTGCATAAAACTGTCACACCGATGGTGCCTGTATTTCTCCCTGCACAGTCTTTCTCTGACCTCCTCACGACCTGGCATGGACAGATAGAGCGGTGCTGAAGATGGATGATTCCAGCTGATGCAGGCGTCAATAAACCTCCCAGAGGAACTAGGGCGTCCCCAGAGGTCTCACGTTTGGTGCCAGACTCAAAGCCTACTTGTGCATACGGCACCGTCATTAGTGGGCTGAGAATGGGCGACACACGGTGGCCAAATCGTATTAACAGTTGATGACTGCCGCTAATGGCTGTTGTAATTCGTCCGTGATTGCATCGACACGCAGGTAGAACGGGGTACAGATGGAGCTTTCATAGATCTGAGACGCCGCGGTCCACCCTAGGAACCAGCGCAGCGGCTCTGGGTGAAATCGAAGACCAGCAGATCGTTTCGAGTCGCGTTACACAGGCATTGCTGTCTTTTGAAGGAAGATTTACAGAGCTAACCTTCAAGGTTGGAACCTTCCTTTCATCCTTGTCTCACCGTTCATCCTGGCTGCTGCATTCAGTTTCATGTGAAGAGACGGGACATCCTCAGCATCGGCTGTAGAGCCTCTAATGGGCATTTGTGGTGTCGTCTTGCTTGCAGAGTGGAGAAAGAGCTGCATCATTTTTGGATCAGGCCAGCTAATGTACATGACCATGGGTTTTAGTGAAATAGGACATCTGGTGGCCGTTACCATATGCAAACTACATGTATTTGTAAATATAGTTCTCTCTCTGTGTGTCTCTGTTTCTGTCTCTCTGTCTCTGTCTCTCTCTGTCTCTCTCTGTCTCTCTCTCTCTCTCTCTCTCTCTCTCTCTCTCTCTCTCTCTCTCTCTCTCTCTCTCTCACTCCAAAAGGCATTCATTCTACTCAGTCCCTCGTGACAACTCTCTCCCTTTGCAGGAAGTGTTTTGCTCTTTTCAGACAGTCCAAAAACACATTCTGTTGCATGAGATGAAAAAAGTATCGAAACAACCATTTTCAAGAAGGGGGTGTTTGCAAATTACAGGAAAACTATCAGGAGCCACGGCGAGGAGTGCTGGCTGGGGCCAGATGGATTGGGAATAAACGGAAAGAAAATGAAGAGACACGAGGATAAGAGAGCGTGGCGAATGGCGCTGTCCATTACATTGGAATTCCATCAAGCCGCACACTGGGGAACACCAACACGAGCAAGCAGAGACAGAGAGGGGGTGGGTGGAATGGGGGTGGGGGTGGAGGATGGAGGTAGAGGGAGGGTGGGGTGAGGAGGCAGGGCCTACGGCGATGGACTGAGTCAGTGTGAAGGGGAAAGAAGAGACAAGGAGGGGAAGATGGTCTTCGAGACGAAAACATGAGGAATGGTGGGAGGGGGCGGAGGAGTGGGGACTGTATATCAGAGGTTGAGGGTGGGAGGATTGGCAGTAGGAGTTGGGGGTGGGTGAGGGACCAGGGGCCAGGGCGATGGACAGAATCAATGTAGAAGAAAAAACATATGCAAGAAATATGGTGTTGGAGACGAAACTATGAGGGTGAGTGATGGGGGTGGGGTGATGGGGTAATTTGGAAGTGAGGGATGGGGAGACAGGGTTCAGAGTCATGGAAAGATCAGCACAGAGGAGAAAACAGAGGTAAACAAGATGGTGTTCGAGAAGAAACCGTGAGGGGTTTGGAGGATGGGGATGGGTCATGGAAAGTTGGTTCTTCCTGCCTGCAGCCACAGGCCTTGGACAAAGGGGAAGCAGAGTAGGCGTGGTAATGACAGAAATGGCCTGCAGCGTACAAACAGGGACAGACCAGCCTCCCAGGTCGGACGGACGTGTAATCCAATGGATCTAGAGCCTGATGCAGTGGAGGGATGGGGTCCTGCCGCGGATCACCATTCCTCGTCTCTCCGTCTAGCGCCACCCGTAGGGTGCCCGCGTCCTACCTGCTTAGCGTCCTGGCCGTGGTGGTGGTGCCTGGGGAGGTATGGATGGTCCAGACCACTCCCCTCTATTTCCATCACCTCATCCACTCCCCTCCACCTCACCTCCACCCCTACTCTTTTCCCCTTCTCACATTGTGCTCTCTTACCATGTCTTGATCACACGTCCACTCCTACCTTCCATCTTTTCCCCTCTTTCCCTTACGAACCCTTGCATGTCTCACTCGAGTTCCAAAGACTTTCCTCTTCTTACCTCCAAGTTATGCACCAGAAAGGTCCTTTGCAGGGCCACGTTCTCTTTAGAGGCAACACAGTCTTGTTAGATTCGCTGTCACTAGGGGCGCGTTCAACCCCTATCTCCGCAGGCTTACATACGGCTTACAGTTTACCTACAACGTCTTTCAGGGCTGCATTGCGTAGAGGCAAGGTCTTGCGAGGTATAGGCCGGTGTCAATATGTGCCAAACATTTGACTGTCTGTACATCTGCTTTCATGTGCCAAACATTTGACAGTCCGTACATCTGCTTTCATAGGCCGATGTCAATATGTGTCAAACATTTGACTGCCTGTATATCTGCTTTCATGTGCCAAACATTTGACTGTCTTTACATCTGCTTTCATAGGCCGGTGTCAATATGTGTCAAACATTTGACTGTCTTTACATCTGCTTTCATGACACATGTTGACACCGGCCTATACCTCGCAAAATCTTGCAAGGTTTCGAATCTTAGCGTAAGCAACTCGCCCCTGAACGACGTCGTAGCTGAAATGTAGCTCTGTGTAAGGCTCAATGCGGCCCAGCTGTCCTAGAGAGAAAATCTTATTGATAGGATCAATCGGTCACCTACCTCTCTAATCATCCTTCGAGGTCCGATCCCGCACCCAACTTTGCTGTTTTTTCTTCCTGTGCTTGACTTTCCCTGCCTCTCTCATTCCTAGTACTAGTTCCTCCTCGTCCTACCTGCGGACCAATCCGACGCATGTAGGCCGTGCATCTTTAACTCTCCATCTTCTCCTCAAAAACGCTGGCCAGCGTACACAAGCATGCCGTCATGCACACGAGCGCACGCGTACATACACAGACACAGACACAGACATACACACACACATACACACACACACACACACACACACACACACTCTACACCACACACACAAACGCACGCACGCACACACACACACACACACACACACACAAACATAGAGGCAAGCACACACATTCACACACATACACACATATAAACACACGCACGCACACACACACACACACACACACATATACGCGCGCACACACACACACACGCACACACACACGCACACACACACACACGCATGTACGCACGCGTGCGCACTCAATGACATCCTATATGAGGAGTCCAGGAGTAGAACAAGCATAGCCACAACATGTTGAATCTGAGAAAACTTAAAGTCAAAGTTTGAAGACTCACAGTTGAAATTGGATTTAATATATAGTTTTGTCCTTTTTATGTGGAAAGCGTATCCATTTTTGAATGTAATCCCCCAAAATGAAAACTTTTGTGCGATGAACTTTCTGTAGCATATGCTTTATTATAAAAATTACCCTGTGGACTATGCCCATTTTTGCATTGAAAACCGAATTTGACTGGGATTGTCAGTGCAAATTATTCTGAAATGTAAAGTATATTGTAAATCAAATAAAATGATTATATTAAAGTGATACATCGATAAACACTGGTAATAAAAATAAGAGAGGACATGCTGATTGATGCCAGTTTATTCACTGTCACTTTCATCATAGTCTTTATAAAGAAAACATGCTGACTGATGCCAGTCTATTCACTGTCACTTTTATCAGCTTCTTCACAGAGAGGACATGCTGATGCCAGTCTATTCACTGTCACAATCAATCAAATCCTTCACAGAGAGGACATGCTGATGCCAGTCTATTCACTGTCACAATCAATCAAATCCTTCACAGAGAGGACATGCTGATGCCAGTCTATTCACTGTCACAATCAATCAAATCCTTCACAGAGAGGACATGCTGATGCCAGTCTATTCACTGTCACAATCAATCAAATCCTTCACAGAGAGGACATGCTGATGCCAGTCTATTCACTGTCACAATCAATCAAATCTTTCACAGAGAGGACATGCTGATGCCAGTCTATTCACTGTCACAATCAATCAAATCCTTCACAGAGAGGACATGCTGACTGATGCCAGTCTACTTACTGTGTGACCTTTGAGGAGGTTCGAAGGAATCTGGCCCCTAGTGCCAGGGAACGAAGGAAGACCGCTTGCCGTCCCTGCAGCAGAGTGCTGATGCCAGTGTCCACACTGCCCCCGGGTGTGTGCTTCTCGAATTGGTCTGGTCAGCCACACTTGGGCTCACTACAGGAGGGCTGTACAGAACTGACATCATCGATCACGATTGTCAACCGACGATGTACTGTTACTTTCATCAGCTTCTTCATAGATATGACATGCTGATTTATGCCAGTCTATTCACTGCCACTTTCATCAGCTTCTTCACAGAGATGACATACCGATTAATGCCAGTCTATCCACTGTCACTTCCATCATATGCTTCATGAATATCCTCTGGTAAGGACCCATGGTAAGGCAGTTTGACAAAAAATGCATGATTGTCAGGGTTGCAAAACTTCTCCATGAGAGTGGAGGTCTTTGAATTTGGCAGCGGAGATGCTCAACCTGCTTGTGCGAGACTTTTCAGGCCGTTCTTTGACACTCGATGAATGCCCGTTGTGCTTTCACAGTGCGGGGCACAAACACTTCTTGTGATGCCAAACATGACAAGGAAGCCACGAATGCAGACTTGAATATCTGGTGGAGAGCAACTTCGCACAACAGGGACGCGGTAACTGTAGCTGTGGTCGTTCGGGAGATGAGTTGCACTTTCTTTTCTCTGTCGTCTCCTTGCAATGGGCTGCACCGTCACCAATCTTGAGAGGAATGCATGTCGCTCGTCTTTGTTCGGAAGCTGGTTGAAACGACTGACCAAGTTGTCCCTGTCTGCCTCATTTGCAACTTCAAAGCACTTGAACCTGACACACTTACAATCATCACCAGTCTGGGGATTTTCGACACGTTGTTTTTTCAACTGCTCTGATTTCCTATCATTAACTTTCCTCGTTTCAGGATTGTAAGTAATTGTGGCATGTTCAACTGCGTCCGCCATTTTGTCAACGCTAAACATAGCTACAAGCAATGCCACTGGCTGGCTGGAGTCACATGACTGGACTGGCCACACGATGGTGTAGACTGTGCCCTCTCCTCCACTGTGAAATTGGACTATGCTCTTTCTTCCACTGTAAAATTGGACTATGCTCATTCTTCCACTGTAAAATTGGACTATGCTCATTCTTCCACTGTAAAATTGGACTATGCTCTATCTTCCACTGTAAAATTGGACTGTGCTCATTCTTCCAGTGTAAAATTGGACTATGCTCTTTCTTCCAGTGTAAAATTGGACTATGCTCATTCTTCCAGTGTAAAATTGGACTATGCTCTTTCTTCCACTGTAAAATTGGACTATGCTCATTCTTCCAGTGTAAAATTGGACTATGCTCATTCTTCCACTGTAAAATTGGACTATGCTCTTTCTTCCAGTGTAAAATTGGACCATGCTCTTTCTTCCACTGTAAAATTGGACTATGCTCATTCTTCCAGTGTACTACTATCTATAGAGAGCTCACTGTGCGTGACCACATTCGTTTTTCCTTTGGAAACTATTATCAGAACAAAGAGAAGGCTTGTGCCATGAGGGAGAGTAGGTAACTGGAAAAAATGTAATTTTGTGATTATATTCGTTTTTTCCCTGGACTCCTCATTTTTATATCTCAACTTCTGTCTGATTTTTATCACAGTTTCCTCCCTAGAGATCCCATCAGGTGCTGCTTATTAATCATCATCGTGACGTCACTTCCTGTTTTGCTGTTTGCGTAGCTTCCAGCCTTGAGGCCATCATGATGCTGGGCTGCGGTGGGCTGTGTGGGATGGTGGGCATGATAGGCTAATGCAGTGAGCCCCTGATCCTGTTTACCCATTTGTGTTATGGCCGATCAATAGAGAGAGAGGCTGCACGACAGTTCTAAATGTTATTGTCTGCAGCCACCATCAACTATGGAGGCAATTCGATGCTTTTGGTGGCATGTGATGGCTCATGAGTGACTAAAGAGATGCTATGAGCTTCTGCCTTCGATTCTCCTCACAAATTTCTCGTGATCTGTTTTGTCACAACATGAAAAAGTTGTGAAAGCAAGTTTGTGTGTGTGACTGTCACGGATGCTGTGTTGACTCGGTAAGTACAGCGATCGATGTCACGAAAGCAGAAACCTCTTTTTCGAATCCCAGCAACGGACGCGTTTGATTACCTGTCAACCAAAGTGGCACGTACCTTGATGGATAAGCCTTTTGGAATTTGAATGTAACTATGGGGATCAGAGGTATACTTCTCTCCACCCTCTCAGTTCCCCGAGTACATTTGGGTCGACTGTGTTTTTCGTTAAGAGAGTTTGACTTCTGGTTATCTCATATGCACACCAGATTCGTAGAATGAGACTGTATACTTGAATCCACTGGAAAACTGTCGAACAACTCAACGTCTGTGCGTTTTAATGGCATCAAGAGGACTGCCACAGTGCATTTGAAGCCATTGTTCGCATGGAGTAAACCGCGCTTAAGTGAACCTCTGTCTCTCCATGAGAATCCTTACTGAAATCCTGGAATATACAGTTTTACAGCAACTTTTAATTGATTTTTCAAATCGCGATGAAGGCGTCTTATGCTTTGACCACTTTCTGAATGAGAAACATCTTTATGGGAGGGATGCAAAATGGTTTAATTTCTAGAAGTTAATCTTGCCCGCCACTGAATGGGCTATTCGTTACACAACGATTGACTGGATACATGCATGTGTCACAAGGCGAATGGATTAGAAGCGTGTCTTCATTATTAACAGCTTTGATTTTTTTGTTCGTCTTTTTTTCTCTCTTACTTCCTGAACGTGGGTGACCCTGATTAGGAAAAACAAATCACTCTGATTTTTAAAAAAAATTAAGGCGGCGTAACTTTTTGAATGGATAAAGCAAGGATTCGAATGAATTTTCAACAACTCTTTCGATCGAGCACTTCCACGCCCAGCTGAAGTGGCCATGCCTTTCTTTGCCTTGGCTCGCCATCCAAGAAGGGGTCATTGATTTGTAGTGTTTGCTCTGGTTCAATTTGCGCTCGACAGCACTAAAAGGTCGCCAAACAAGAACTGATTGTGTTCCGACAAGGGAGCTTTGAAAGCAGGGAGGTGATTGCAAGAGACTCAGTAACACCCGACGACATTACGTCGGTGAATTTTCGACCCGAAATGTACGTAAGTCTTAAAGGATGGATAGTCCCGTTTGCCCTGATCTGGATGACGACGCAAACAGTTACACAGAGAAACCATTGCATATCATTGCGTGTTGCCAGAGAGGCAACTGGGTCGGAAGAAGAAGATTTTTTTCCAGTGTGGACATTATGCATAGTATTCTTTAGTAAATCGTCGTCACTCCGTAGACAAGTTGCGAATAAGAGGTGAACTAAAACAGCTCTGAATGAAGTCCGTGTCCATGCAAGAGTCTGAAAAGAAGAGCCAGCTCATGCCTGAATCCTTGCGCTGTCACGGTAAAGCAGGTACTCCAAGTGTTTGAAGTGTGTCCTGATGAACGGTCTTGACTATGAACCCTGATTCATTATTTTCTTCTTATTACCCCCATCTCTCTTACCCACACGTATCTATTACCTGTAATGTACAAACTATTTCCATCAAAAATTGTTTTCACTTCGTATACATGATGAATTGTCTCAACACTGAACCACGTAACCCCAACAGAGTACGTGTCCACATCCTCATTTGACTCGAAATAATACAATTTCCTTTCCTTCACCAACTCTTTCTCATCTCCCTTTATTCCATCAGCTCCATCCGTCACTGCGAACAGCCCACTCGCTCACCTTTACCCCAACAGTTCTACATTCTCTTCCTCCAGACTTCCGTTGCACTTTCTTTTCTTTCATTGCTTTCATGCTCCAGCCCTCCTCCTCTCCCTTACTTCCCCTCCCCCATCATTTTCACTTCCCAGCCTCTGCCCCTACCATTCCCATCATTCAGGCCCTCTCTTTTCATTTCATTACTGGGTTCGTTCGATTGCCTCGTCCTCCCTATTGAAATTCCCAAATGCAGCCTAGACACCGTTTGAACAGAGGGTGTTTGTCCGCGTCAGACTAATCGTCTGGAACAAGCTAGATGAAACCATTAAATCCTGCTCAGCAATGAATTTTTTTTGTGGGGGGTGTCTTTTTGTGTAGGTCTTTGAACTTTATTTTTATACTACATTTGGTTTGGTACGTCGGTTCGCAAGAGCCACGCTGCCATCAGCGAGGCAAGTGGTATGAAAGTGACGTTGACGGATTTTGCTTAGTCACATCTGTCTTCATCGCATCAGTTCCTAACTCCGTCTGTTACCTCCTTCAAGTCTTCCCACACGTCTCTATACCCCCACTTACCCACACCCCACTCCACCCTTCACCACCATCTCTATACCCTTCTACTCATCCACAAGTTCGCACCTATCCCCATGGTTCTTTCTTCTCATATCCCCCCCAACCCACCCCCCACCCCCGTTTCATCTTCCAGGTCATGGTCCTTTCAACCGGCAGCCCCCACCACTGACGAATGAGCGCGCCCTTGCTTTGCATGAGAATGGAGGGCATTAGCTGGGGATAAAAGAATTCCGGTAGGATTCAGAAACATTTATTCTGTCCTCCCCTCTCCTTTCCCTTGTCCTCCTGCTTGGATTGTTCTACAAGTCCATCCGTCTCTGACACATTAATTCGTGCATCATTAGAGGGAAGCGCCAGCCACTTTGTATGCAAATGAGCAACCAGCCAGCCCTATCCCTTCCACCCACCGCCCTCTGCTTCCCCAACTCCTCACCGCGCCTGGCAATCCAGGAAAGACAAGAAGAAGATGGACGGGGAGCTGGACTACGTCACCGAAGACGTTGGGGGTTCTTCCTGCACGGCTTCACAAAGGAGCTCTTTAGGCACCGCCTGCTCTAGGAAAAACAGTTCCATCCAGAGCGGCCGGAATATTTACGTGTTCCAAGGTGATTTGCATAAAGGGAAAACCTAATCGTCTGTGCACTTTTGCATAGTTTTTTCAAGACAATGGAGAAGGTCTTTCCGCACTGAAATAATTCTGTTTTCCGTCCCCGGGGATACTGCGAATCCAATAAATGACGTTGATACGCTTTGCCTATTTCAGGGATAACCGAGTTTTCAACTCGTTTGAAAAAAGTTCACGCAAGCAAGATGGTCTCTCACAACCGATATTTTCTTTCCTTTCCCCCCGTGCTTTTCCTAGTAAATCTACCAATGGTCATTGTAGGTCTCCACAGAGCTTTCATTGTTGCGACCACATTGTTGGTCTTTAGCTTATGCAGATCTGTCATTAACCACGTGCCCAAGCGCAATCATCGCAAAGTTACTCGCAATTTCACGACCGCTTGAAGCTAGTACATAATGAACCTCTAGAATTGTGTTACGTGTGTGCTGTTCTCTGCAATGTATCGTATACTGTGAGGACATTTGTCACATATTAACATTGTAATCTACATCTGTCTTGAGTCCCCCACAACTCAAAAGAAATAGTTTGAATATATATCTCCCTCCATCTCTCTCTCTCTCTCTCTCTCTCTCTCTCTCTCTCTCTCTCTCTCTCTCTCTCACACACACACACACACACACACACACACACACACACACACAAACAAAAAAACACGCACACACGCACACATATACATAGAGGTTTTATGTGTGTGTGTGTGTGTGTGTGTTTGTGAGTGTATGTGTGGGTGCGTATGTGCGTGCAAGCGTATGCATGTGCGTGTATGCGCATGTGCATGCTGGCATATGTGTGTATGTTTGAATGTCAACGTCTGTGTTGAAAAACACCCCTGATACTCGCACTACAGCTGCCATTCCTGGCTGAGGTCATCCAGTCTTATATCCGCGACATGGGGCTGCATGGTTTGAATGACTATGGGCAGTTCTCTGCTGGGTCCGTGCCAACTGGAATGCATGTATAATGATGACTCGATGGGAAAGCAGATACAGGCACACACGAGGGAGTAGATCTGGCCATGGGATACGATATACATCTATACGTCATGCCAAGCACATGCATACAGGCGTTGCATAGGACTGAATAATCGATCCAAGAGAGAAAGTGTACGCGTTCTCAAAACACGGCGACAAGTGACTCCCCGCGACTGGAGCTGCTGGCAAATAAAAGAAATCTTCCTGTCATGATTCGTGTAGCTACTCATCTCTCAGTAACACTGCAGTTTATTTATTCCCCCATTAAGGCCAACGACAGATCCAGCATGCGTGCGTGTGACTGCGTGCACGTTCAGATCCGGGTGTGTTACCGTGACTTTTAAATCCGTAATGTCATTTTTCTGGTGGTTTAGACTCAATGAACCAAAGGTGGTGAAAAGCTCAATAAAATCTTTGCTCCGGTTTTGCTGACGATAGAGTGGGTACCTCAAAACCACTATTCCTAATATTTTCCCCTGAATACTTGTAATTTGTTTTCTTTATTTATTGGTACGAAATTAGAAGCGAAGACTTGAATGAAATAGTTTAAATAGTTCTTGTTTTTGACTGATACGGAACTAACTTAATAAGAGAGAAAAAAGAGGCAGGCTGATCAGTGCATCGGCGATCGTCAAATTGCAGTTTTGCTTCACAGATACTCTTGTGGCGGAACAGTGGAGCACTAACATGCTATCTTCAGACTTTCACTGTCACGATAACGACAAGACGAATGCCCTCGGTTGACACTACCTCCACAGGTCTGTGGATGACAATATGTAGCTTGCATGGGCGTTCTCTTCAACGTGTGAAAGATATCGTCTTTTTCCGGGAGTAAGTGCTGCCTATGGATACATTGCTGCCATTTGTATAGTGAACCTGAAAATAACATCTGCCTGAGAGAGAAAGAGAGAGGGAGAGGGAGAGAGAGAGAGAGAGAGAGAGAGAGAGAGAGAGAGAGAGAGAGAGAATCATTTTACAAGTGGTTATTTAATGAAAATTTGATTTAGAGTAAAATTGTTTCTATGCAGCTCACATGACCGAACCAAACAGAAAACAGCTACCTACTTAAAATTGAAGTGTGGGATACTTAAGGTAGAGAGAAACTAGGTACATCAAAGAAGAAGCTGAAGTCTGCTTTGTTGAGTTCTGAGCTGGTCTGCACGGGATATCATTAAACAGAGCTCGTCAGAATGAAGATGCTGCAAATACGTCTTCATCATGAAACTTGGAAGACAATCCAACCAGACACGCATATTAAGATGTTACTGTTGCTGCCATAGCAATTTCGTGCGCAGACATCAGAGTGAAATGGCAATATCTTCAAACAAGATTCGGATGCAGTTCAGTCACGACATTTTGAAAACCCCCCAGCCTGTCAGCCTCATGAAGAAAAGAATTATTGTGGAGAGAGACCACCTTCTACTTTAATCAGCAGAGACCATCTCCCTACAGTACCTAATGTAGGGTAAGCCTATTGTGCCCCATCCTATTTTCTCTCTCTCCTTTTCGGCCGTGGCGGTTAAAGAGGCATGAGCTTTTTTGCCTGAGGCAGTCTGATTAAATCACAATTCGCCTTGCCCAATTCCCTCTTGGTCTGCATTGAGGGAACAGTTGGGGACGCGCAGGCATGCACATTGGCACGCACGCACGCTCCACGGCATAGAAGCCGTAGCTTACACTGGCGGCGGGAGATCTCATCTTGAGAATGGTTGAGCAAATATTGGTTAGGAGGCGACCTCTCTCCATCGATGGCCGGGTCCGTGGCTTCAGCGTGGAAGGACTTGGATCCAGAGACCGGTTCTACTCTGACAGGTCGGTGTATTTCGAGTTGGACCAGATTGCCTTCGTGCCTGGCACAAGGATGTTGCCACGGTGATAAATGCGAGATGGGTGCTCTGCAAGATGCCCACCAACGCCTGTCGATACTGATTTTGTTTGGTCAGTATTTTTTATCGCTTGGCCCAGTTCTGGTGGACACGATCGACGTTCTTTAATCTTCTCCGTTTACAGTGGGCTCGTCCGAGGTCGAGTGTGGTGGAATAGGAGAGAGCGAGAGCGAGAGAGAGAAAGAGAGAGAGAGAGAGAGATACAGACAGAGATACAGATAGAGAGATATGCAGGTTTCAGATTGCACAAATCAGTTTAATACCGCTTCCTTAACTCTTTAGCGTCGTAGCATTCACATTTTTGGTTATATATAATTTTTCGTTTCTAATACGTCTGTCCTTCCTAAATATTCTTACTTAATTTTTGTCTGTATAAAATGTTCTCCCTTTCGGCATGATTTGCAGATAGAAATTTCATTCAGATTCATTGCAGTTATGCATTGTGTTCTTGCAAGACTAAAAATTCCACCTGTGACTCGTCACGGCACTTTATAAATTAAATGTTTCTTAATTATTGAATGATTTATTTTTCTTACTTATGTTCGAAGTAAATGGACTAAAAATATAGTTTTATTCGGTGTATGGTGGCACAATAATAGCACCAGGGGATTACTTTCAGTCAGAATCATTACTCAAGATGTCAAATGGGGGCAACACACCTTGAAAGTCGCACCATTAAGTAATCAGCGACCTATTCATAAGGAATGGCCCCTCATAATGCCCAGCTGAGGTTGGATCAATGGACATAGCGCTGCGGTGAGATGTACAGTCTTCCCAAGTAGTCCTCCAATGGGGAAACTGGGGCAAAAACAGGAAGTGGACGACAGGCGTCTTTGTAAGTAGATGGCGTGGAGGGTTCGTTTGAGAGTTCTTCAGGAAAATAAGTGCACGTCCTTCTGAGCCGTCACGTTTTTGCACACCGTCATAAAAGGTTTGAAAATGTCTCTGACGCCAGTCTTCTATGTGCATACATTCATGCACAAACATTGCACACTATGTTACTACTGCTTTGACGAATAAGGAGGATAGGCGGTGGAAGTGGTCTTGTTTTTAATGGTGGTGATTGTGGTGTTGGAGATGATAGTGGTGTTGGTGGTGTAAAGTTGTTGGGGCTGTTCTTTCAGTAGCTGTTGTCATCATTGTTGTTACTGTTGTTGCTGTTGATGATAGTAATTATGACGACGACAGCGACCACAGTGACGAAGAAAACAATGTTAATGATGGTGGTGGTTGTGGTAGTGAGGATGGTTCTGGTACTAATGATGAAACACAGACTCCTGAATGGGAAAGTCATAGTAGGGCTTCTAGAATGATAATGGGTCCAAGCCCGGGCTGGTCCAAGTAGGAGAAAGCAACTCCGCTGAGACCGCCTCCGAAATATAGCACGACCACTGTGTGGAAAAAAATCATCCAGCTCTTTGGACAGAGTTGTCTCATACCCTCATTCTGAGAGAGCAATACTTGAAAAGTGGAGCTGGTAAATGTGGATTGTTCCAAGAAGCTGAAGGAATGCCAGCTTTGTAGCGATACAGGGCAGGATATACAGTCTTCCTCGTGGACGTGACTCCAAACCAGACGAGCCTGCACATATTAGATTGCCTCGGGGAGAGTCAGTCAATACCCGCAGTGTGGGAAGATCCCAGTATCCAGTTTCAAGTTGTCTTCCAATCCACAGGCTAGATGACAACCAATTCTCCACGGAAATATTTCTTATGAAACACTGACCAAAGGTATAATGTGCAGGATCTAGTGATTTTCAAATCAGTCATCGGCAGACGATAAAAAGTATCGATATACCGTGGTGAATCCCCGTACCCAAATGTACGAGTTTTCAATGCAAGAGCAAACAAATGTGATGTGATGAAATGCGAAACTTGGAAGTAAATGCCAATTTTAAACCTCTGTTGTAAACCAGCATAGATCGCTAACATGCTTTCAACGCATCCAGCCAGTATACACAGACGTTTATATGGAAACAGAGAGAGGCAAAAGTTTATTTCCAGAGTTCGATTCGTAAAGGTGAATACGAAATGTTATATTTTCCTGACGTTTGCGAAGAGACAGGAAGTTTAATGGGAAAAGAGAAAAGTTCATTTCGGAGTATCGACAAAACGCCACGAACACTTGTGTAAAAGAAATAAATACCTCTTTTCGAAATTTTAAATAACATTATTAATTTTTGAACAACAAAATCTACGAAACATTTACAAAGTAATCAGTGATTGGAACCTGAGTGTTTCTTTACGTTACGTTTCGAATTCAACGTCGGTGACATTTAAAATGTTTCATTCACTGCATGAACATTTCCCTTTGTCGTCTATCTCTCGGACCTAAGCGCATGCAAGCATTTCACAAAAGCAACTACATTGTCATGATATGTACACAGTCAGCCCCTCAGCCTCTACTCGTTTGTTGAAACCATTAAAGATCTTGACAGTATTATACTGGCTGCAACCTTGTGTCGTAAATCTGTCCATGCGTGTTATTCCGTCTGTGCTTGACTGACACTTGTTGAACATCCACGATGCACCTACCCCTGTGTATGACTGCATTAGCTTTGGTTCAACGTCTACGACGAGCCAAAGCAAAAACAAAAAAGTGTTTACAGGAACACGCCTGCCCTTCCAACTTGTCTACAATAAACACTGTCATGAGTAGGAAGCTGACTATGGACTGAACTCAGCATACACTATTGAAATGGAATACTGCCTCAGGGCTTGGCTATCTACGGACACAAAAAGACAGGAGCGTCCGCGGTCTGGTCACTGGAGACTGGCGCGATGTATACTGGCGCGATGGAGACTGCCTGAGGCACAGAGACTTGGACTGGGGCTCGCTCGACTTTTCCCTGGCGCCCTGATGTCCGCCGTCATCCATCATGGCGGGGACAGGAAGCAGATGCCAGCGGCAGCGTCACTCAGCCTGGCTGCGAGCATGGAACCCGGCCTTGCTCTTCACTCTACTGGGAGAGATGCTTGGATCCGGTTGTTGGTGCTCGTTATTTGTGTACACTCGTGCCGCTGTGCTCACTGTCGATTTTATAGACTGAGGCTGCAGAGCTCAGTCTCTCTGTGTAGATAAAGATTTCAGTCCTCGTTCTTTCTGAATAGACTCTGACTTTACTGTTTATCATCTGTGCAAAGACTCAGACTTCAGCACTCATTGTCTTTGTGCAGACTCAGACTTCAAAGTTCATTGTATTTGTGTAGACCAACAATTCAAGGTTTATTCCATCAGTACTAACATGGACTTCGTGGCTCATTCTATATGAAGCAACCAGAATCTCATGGCTCATTCTGTATGTATAGACTAGGAAATCAGGGCCCAATTTATCTAAATATAGACCAAAGCTTCAGGTCTAATGTTATTTGTATTGAACGAGACTTCAGGGCTCATTCTATTTGTATAGATCAGGACTTCAGAACTCATCATCTCTTAGTAGACCCGGATTTCAGGGCTGATTCTCTCTAAATAGACCAGGACATCCGGGTTTATTATGTTTGTATTGAATTTCATGACTCATTGTATCTGTACTGACCATGACTGCAGGTCTTACTCAGTATCGATCAGAACCTCAGGGTTCTTTCTAATTGTATAGACCAGAACTTCAGGTCTCACTCCCTCTGCATGGACCCAGGCCTCAGTGCACAGTCTTCGTAAAGATCTCGCCTGTACCCCCATCCCACCCCCCTTTATTTCTCTCCCCCTCCCCTACTCTACCCCCAACTCACTCCCCTCTCTCTCTGTCTCTCCCCCCCTCCCATCCCCTCTCTTTTTCCGTCTTTCCTGATCCAGTGTTTAGTGCTCATTGAATAGGACAGGGTATTAGTGCTCACACTTTTAGTTTTCTGACAAATATACACGTTTGTAAAAACCCAGTCCACTCGTATGGACGCTGGCTGTGATGATTACTCTAAATTTGTGAATTTTGTCTTTAAGTGATCACTCTTGTCGAACAGACTTGAACTTTGATGCTTCTGTGCTGACATAGATCTGATGCCAGTCCTCACTCTGCTATGCCGTCGATCTTCAGTCATTCTTTTCTCACAAATCTTCTGTCGCGTTTACGTTTTGGGTCCAGTGTGTGAATCTTATCGTACTTGTAGTTTAGTCTGTGTAGTCTGCAAAGTGTTATAACATTCTGTGTCCCTCTCTGAAAAGTAAGCTAAAGCTGAGAACCTTGTGTGCGTGCTTGCACGCACACGCGTGCGCGCGGTTTGTGATGCGTACTGTGCCGTGTGTCGCTCGCTGCAGCTTGCTGTGGCCTGTTCTGATCATTGTCTCATAGGACTACATTCTGCAGTCAATCCCGCAGCATCGATAATTCATTATGGCGATCGGCCTTGGACTCAGCTGTTGAATAATGCGTGTACCTGTTTGCTTGGATACCTAGTTCAAAGGTGACGTCTGCTCAGATAGGCTTTGAACTGATATGAAATTTGCCTCGATCTAGCCATGAACTTTTAGCGGGGCGCAGCATGCCACGAAAGCCGCTCGTTGTCCCCCTCACGAACGGGAACCCTGCTTGCTGGACTTTTGGGTTATCATAATAGCACACGAAACCCATCCAGCACCGCACGTTGAGTGGAAGTCACCACTTCACATCGAGGGATTAACGCGTCCGAGAGCTCGTTCATGAAAGCCTTACGGTATCAGAGATTTGCAGTCCCAGAATGGCTTGTCCTAAAACAACCATCCTTGGGACAAGTTCACACACACACACACACCCAGCAGCAAGCTTCATAGATCTGATAAGCTCATTTAGCTGACTTGCATCCAGCTGAGCATTGAAACTAGATGCCTCTCGTAGTCGCTCCATTCGTACAGAACGTGACATTCGACGAGATGGAGCGCACTGCAAACAGAGTTAGGCAGGACTTCCACACACAATCAGCCGTGCGTTTTTCATCTGGCGGCTCCTTTGGTGCACACGTCACGCCTGGACGTGACATGCCATGGGTAGATAATGGCGGGAAAAACCTTACTGGAAAACATGGCCGCTGTGAGATTGCCGCTTGCAGACCAGCTCCTGCAATCGATATGGGAGATGGCCCCAGTTAGAGAAGGGACATAAATGCGAGGCAGCTTTCATCGGGTAGGCTTGTGATGGCGATTCCCTTCCCCTGCAGAGATCCGTGCCTGACCATTACACGAGTCCCAGTCTAAAAACGGCTTTGAGGCAGGTCTGGAGAATGCTGGGCTGTCATTGGATTATTTTCAAAGGGATTTTGCCTCTGGTGTCTCTTCCACTTTGGACCGTCATCTCCAGAGTTACGCCCAACTCTAAATCTATAGCCCCTTCCTCCTTCTGCCTTTGTCTTCTCTTGCATCTTGTATGCATTTTTATGTGAAAGCATTGTGTTTCATTCAGAGCCAGACAGGGGTGAACTAAACAATCAGCGAAGAGATGTATCATCAATTCAAGACAACGATCGATATGACCTCGTGTGGTCTGACCGCTGCATCGTAAATGTTCTTGATGAATGCATCTTTGGTGAACGATAAAGTTTGAGTTGTATGAATAATGCATAGACCATAACGAAAAGATAAGTTTCACATAAAGCTGACCTTTGTGTCAGAGTACGTTTACATCGCGTCGCCGACTGCAAATAATTCTGTTCAATCTGGTCTGTAAAATGACTGCTAGTGCCTCTTCTTTTTCGTGGGAATGTTCTCCATCATCCTCTCTGGGAAGCTGTCCTGTCGTAACTGTGATAATCAATCATTTTAAACTTTTTTGTTGTCTTTCAGGGAGCAAATTTCAGCTCCCGGTCGATATGAAACAGCGCAAGTAAAGTTTTTATGTACCACCTCATATATGAGTCTCAGCCCGCCTAACACTTTACTCCCTGATCAATGGGTCATTTAATATCATATGTGTGTCGAGCTGGAATAGGGTTTAAACCCCGCTTTTTTGTTGTTGTTCCAAGCCGTGACCTTAAAGCTGTTCCGCTCGAACGTTCACACTTACAAGTTACATATACTTAATCAATCATAATAAGGAGATTGTCAGTGACTGCAACGTTGTATATAAAAGCACAGTTGTGATATTTGCACAGTTACATACACTCAATCAATCATAGAGGAGACTGTCAGTGATTGAAATGTTGTATATTAAAACTTGGTCATGATATCACCTCGATTTGGCTGTAGTCATCTCAAGGAATCAGTCCTCCTCATCTAATTCAGCACCATGTGCATCGCATCCTCCATGCAACATTCTCCAACACTACGGCGGAATCTGGAAGCTATTACAGGGGCGGGGAAGCAATGGAAGGTGCTAGAGAACTGTTACAGCGCAGCTCAGGACCGGTGAATTGCCTGTCCTGACAGGGTTAGCGTCTGTTTACGACACGACGAAGCGGTGACACCGCTGCAGCAGCGGGAAGCGGTGACGGGTAGCTGAAGGGTTAATCAGGGCGGCCCGACCCCTGGGTCGCTCCCCAGCTGTGGGGGAAGGAGGGCGTCAGGGGTGCCCCATCAATACCCCGGCCTGACTGGAGGTCTGACCCCTTCCTCAATGCGCTGCGTCCGCCATGGACTTCCCTCTTGGTCTTCTGTCTCGCTTACTCTTCCTGCCACCCTACACCACACCCTCTCTCTCCCACCCTACACCACACCCTCTCTCTCCCACCCTACACCACACCCCCTCTCTCCCGCCCACCCCACCCCTGTCCGTTCCCTCCCTCTGCCTATCTCGACCACCATGGCCACAGACTATACCTGTTCACGCCCATTTTGTTCTTTATGTTGTTCTGATAATTTATCCGTTCCCTCCCATCTCTCCTCGCCTTTTGCCCCTACGCCCCTCCTCGAACCTTATTCCCCCCCCCCCCCCCTCCCCTTCCCCTTCCTTTCTCCTTCTGCCTATGATCTGACTACGTTCCAGATGCCCCTTCTTGTTCTTTGTGCTCCCCTGTTTTCCCTTTCCCTTCCCCCCTCCCCTTCCTTTTCCTTTTATCTTTCTACACCTACCTAGGGGTTACTTCTTTCGTCTACTATATCTTTTGTTCCTTAATACTCCTTAAAAATACTGCTTCTTTTCCATCCTGTTCCGTACATCCAGGACCGATTTTATTTCTTCTTTCTTTCATCCCTATTCCTTTTGATATGTGTCTGCAATGAAACCGGACTTACAAAGCACAAAGAATATCCTTATCACAAAGTCAACGTCCCCACATCTCCTGTTCTCCCCCCCCCCCCTCCCCATCTAGCAACACCCAATCGCCATCTCACCCTATCCTTTAACATTCATCTAGGCCTACTTATTTTATTTTGGTAAAAGTGTGACGGAATTCAAAGTTTTGCTGAGAAACTAAGAGAAGGGAGCGAGGGGAAATTATCATATCTCTCACCTAACGTTTCCTATCTAATATGTGTCTGTCTTCATGTCTCTCATGACGAACTCCTGTCTGAGATCCGAGTTAGATGAATATTGGTTTGGCACACTCGTTAGCATAGCGTACATTTATTTAAAATGCACTTGTTGCGCTTGGTTTGAAGAAAAACATCGGTAGACGGTTTTTACATGAAAAACACTTATGTTTCCTACAAAATGCAAGAGAGGTAAAAAAAATAATAGTTTCTCCCTCCACAGAGAAGAAAATGTTATTGTAATCATTGCTCCAGATAATAGCAGACTGGAACATAGCGAATCGCCTGATGCAAGCTGTGAATCTGAAATTGAATCTATGGGAACTTTAACGAAAACAATAAAGACGTTAAAATGATTCAGAAGCATTAATTCAGCGAATCGATGTTTGCTTTTGGATCCTCAAAGCAGGAGAATGTTAAATGGTACATCATTTGAGAGTAATCCTTTATATGTTTCATAATCTTATCACAGAATCATCGTGTGTATTTCAATCCCTAAAATACGGGAGTTCATTTTCTTGGTGTGAGCTGAAATTCAGTGGGAATTTAGTACGGAGATCTTTGGTTCCTTGGCGTCAACTAACTCATGTCATTCTGGTGTCACTCTCAAATCAACAGCAAGTGGAAATCATGAGGATGCTGGCTTCACACTGAAAGACAGGGAGCTTTTAAACAAGAAAACAAACCGATTGTCCCTTTGCCGTAACAATGCAAAGATACGGATTGGACTAATCACATACAGTATAACTTCTGCATCTAAAGGTACCTTGAAATGCCCTTCAAACGTTGGAATCGTATCGATCGAACGATAAAAAAAGAGGAATAATTTTGCCTTTCCGGTAGTGTCGGCAGGTGGAGAGAAAACTTCCTCTATTCATCCACAAAATAGCGTGGCAGTTCGTGGAAAGATTCCCTCGGTGCCCGTCCGTTGTCCTTGAAGAGCGAGACGATCGATATAATCGTCCTCACCGTAAGCGCTTCCTGATGCCGCGATATCGTGCAGAAGCCTTTCCTAATGGCGAGGACTCCAGATCCTCAATTGGCCAGCTTCGACAGGTGTTCGAGAGGACGGCAAATAAAACTGGGATCTAACGCGGTCAGCGGTAGAAGAAGAATTGCCCCGAATCGTCCTTGTCCTTGGCTTCACCACCAGCAGATGCTGCGCAGAATATGAAGATGAATCCTCTGGTCTGTACATTTGTCAGATCGTCCGCTTGACAGGGGAACGGAAGGGACGCCCACGGGAAACATGAAGACTTCAACTGCAATAACCAAGTCGCACATCCGTCCGCTTTTATTATATATGAAGAAAGAAACTGCGCAAAAGGTATTCATAGAAATATAACTTTTCAATGTGAACATGTAGTCGTGGATTAAAAAAACAAGTAGAAAAGACTCGTCTGTTCTAAAGAATTCTCAACATAGCTCTAATTCTGCATTTGTTCACTAATCGATTTTTAAAGAGGGCTTTCCCAAACAACGGACACCAAAAACAAGACCTAAAAAACAACAACCCTGGACTTGAAGCGGTAAGCCTCGAGTTAGATTATGATACTGTTTCTGCCCATCTGGAAGCGTGTGCTCCGTAATAGACTCTTGATCAAAGCATTGACCTTCTGTCTGGAGACGACACGGGGGCGAGGTCAAAAGCCTCCACAGACAGTTTTTTCCCCTATACGGTGTAATGTCAAACGTCCATGGTCATTAACTTGGAGACTGACCTTACTCTCAAGGTACAGCCCTGGTTCTACACGTACGAGGCTGCCAACAAAATAATTCACTGGTCGATGGCGAGGGGCCAACCGACGGAAAAAGACTTCCCACGGAGAGAGACGCTGGCGTATTGGGAAACCGGCTACCACATGACGAGATGATTCAGCTGCCCATCGTCACGATGAAAGCGTACTTGGTGATTGGAAGCCGGTGCCACCTGATTTGATTGGCCAATTATTTACCTTTTTCGCGGCACTATGTGTTTGCTTGCAGCCAATCAATTGGCTCAGAGGCAAGAGGAAAGGCTCTGCTGACCTTTCGTTATTGGGGCAATTTGTCACGCACAGTTTCCCCCCATTCTCTGCCCCCGTCAGCTCGGAGAGATGGATGCGACATGACCGCGCAAGCCAAGCCATTTTCCAGTGTACCAATTGACTGCGCTGTAGGAAAAAGGTATAGTCTGGTGTGGGACAAGAACGCTGGGATGATTGTGTTCCAGAGAATACGCTTGGATTGGTGGTGTGATTGACAAGACAGCGGCAGTAATAGCTTGTGTACCGAAATGCTATTAGAAGGTCTGAGCGGAGAAGTTGTACACATAGATGGTGTTTGTAGAGCCAAAGGCCCTGGGAGCAGGCCTGATCGATTGAAACCTAACGTGGCGCTTCATCCATGGCACGCGCACAGCAGAATGAGCGCTATGTGGGATGGTGCTCTCGTGTGTGTTTACCACTTATTTCAGTTTGTTTGAAAACCATTAATAAACAATGAAATAAAGATGCTGTCTAGGCTTTTGTGTTACCACTAAACACTTTCTCAACTCAGTAAAATTAGTACTGTGAGGCATAGAGTGTCCTTATTACTTTCAGCAGTCTATACAAGTAAATGGAAAATCAGCAATAAACAAGTGACTACAACTATGCCTCAAAACAACGTAAAGACGTTGACATAACCAAAATGAAGATGATTTCTAGTCCTTCTTATTAGTTCCACTGAAATACAACCCAACTTGTATGCAAGCTTGTGCACTGTTGTGGTGCGTGTTGCTAGATCCAACGGATAAGAGGTCATCAGGAAATATGTATAAATATTCCGTTTTATGTAACCCAGCTTCTTGGCGAGCGTCACCCGACCTCATATCCCTTCATGTCCATTTTCCGCTGCTATCACCTTCTGTCTTCTCACTCTAACGCATCTTTTTACATTGACCGTGCGCTTTCGGTTCTAGTAGTTTTGGTTCTAATTTTCTTTAACGTCTTCCATTAAAAAATTCCCTTTCTTATTTGTTTTTATCACAAGATTACTCATTCTTTTCATTACCATTTCTGCCTTTGCCTCACTGTTCGAGTTCTACTGGAGATCAGTCTTTGTCTCGATGTACTACTATGATGGCATTTGTGGTTAGTGTAACTCTAGTTTGGATCAGAGAAACCCTAGCTTAAAGAAGTCATAGCAATGAGTTTTATTGGCTTTTGTTAAATTCGGAAAGCCCCCCAAAACATAATCAGATATTTCAAACGTGTGCTCAGTCGTTTTTGTGAAAAAGATTAATTGAGGTAATGCATCGAAAAGAAAGAAAAGGAAGGAAAGAAAGAAAGAAAGAAAGAAAGAAAGAAAGAAAGAAAAAAAGAAAGAAAGAAAAGGGGAAGAAAGAAAGAATGAAAGGTGGGAAGAAGAAAGAAAGAAAGAAGAAAGAAGAAAGATAGATGGAAAGAAAGAATGAACTAAAAAGAAAGAAAGATAGAACTTCATTCTGGCAAAAAATTTCGACACGAAAGTGTTTCAAGATGTTGTATCAATGTCCCTAGACTCACTCCAGTATCAATAACTGTCCACGCTCTTTTTTCCATTTAATGTGAGATCCACATTTACTAAGCCGCGTTCCTACAAATAACACCATTACGATATTGCAAAACACTGTTTCACCAACGCTGGCTTTAGAGGCCAGGACCTCCCAAGCCTGATGTTCCTTGGGGGAAAAAGTATCCTGTTGAAGCCCCGGGATGTCCAGAATCAATGCAATGGAGACAGCGGACCAGGGGTGGTCTAGTTGGAGAGAGGTAATGGAGCAAAAACAGAGAAGACGGGGGAGGGTGAGAGGGGGTCAGGGGGTCGGGGGTGAGGTTTTGCCACAAGGAGGGCAAATGTCGCGCAAGCGGAGCAAAGTAGTTCCAACATCGAGAGAAGCACAACACAGTGATGAAGTGGCGGTGGGTTTGTGGCAAACAAAGTGGATAAGACAGAAAATATGAAAACATAGCTCTAAAAGAGAGCAGGTAGAGGGGTTGGTGACCGCAGGAGAGCTTGTACTACATGGAATGGGGATATGTGATAGAGAAGAAGGATGCTACCTAATGGGATGGGAGGGGGATGTTCATAACATAAAAGGCGGTGGTAAGACGTGGCAGTCAACATGGATGCGACAGAGTGGGTTGGGAGAGGGGAATGGTTTGAATAAATTAATCATGTAGAAGTAAAATGGTAAAACAGAGAAGGAAAATGGAAAAAGAGATACAATACAGAGAGGTAGTAAATAGTGAGGTTATGGCAAAGAGGGTGAATAAATCAGTTCAGATAAATAACACAAGATGAGACACCAAACAGGAAAATAGGAAGGATGAGTTTTAGCAGAAAAGTGGGCTATTTCAAGACAGAAGAGAAGAAGAGGGTGGATAATAAGATGTGTGCAACAACAGGTGAGGAGATGGTGCAGCAGTAAGGGGTGGGTATGGGTGTTTTTCGAAACAGAGGTTAGTGAGGATGTGGTAGTAGGAGGTCCAAGTACAGAAGGGCAAGGTAGGGAAGGCAGAAGATGGGGGCTTAAATGGAGGAGGAAATTTTAGGAGGTAATAATAGGGGAGGGAGAAAGCAAGCAAAGGTGGTAGAGGGATTCATAAGGGGAGAGGTGGGCACGTTTGCACAGAAGGGGCAGAGCAGGGGTTAGTTGGATACGGGGGTGAGATGGGGGGAGGGGTCAGTTTGGGAAGGATGATGGGGACTGAGGTTGGGATCTTGGAAGGGAAGGGGTGGGGAGTGTCTGTGATGAAGATGCGAAGACTGGGGAAGGGCTGGGGGCGTGTTCGTGAGACAAGGGGCTCCTAGATGCTTGTCTTCCACGCCCGCCGTCCCGGCACCCGTTTGCTCTGTCTCATTTACGCCCCTGAGCAAACTGTCTTATCGGCGTTGACGAGGGCTCGAGAGCCCTGAATACACCGGAGCTGTGTGCGCGCAGATGTTCCCTATTGAAATATTTTCCTCCTCGGGTCGGCCATGCCAACAGTCGTGTTTATCCGGGAAACATCGAATCTCCTTGGGCTGAAAGAATCGGGGATGACTTGAGCAAATCAATAGAGTAGAGGATATTGGCGATAAAACTTCCTCTCGATGACGCCAACGCCGGAGGTCCTGTATTTTTCTCAGCGAAAATCCTTACCTCACTCCACTCTGTTCCCTCCATAGATCCATCATTGTATGTGATGAAGTTATAGTGGGGAATTATCGGTAACTTTACCGAATACGAGTCACTTGGAAATCCATTCTGCAAGCAATCAACGCCTCCCACTGAACCGTATCGAATAATGCACTCTCCTGAACTTGTCAATCGATGAGGTAGTGAAACCATCCGCGCTGAAACACGTGAATCCGACAGAAATGGCGTGATTGTATGTCTGCAAGCCTCTCACTCAACGGGTTTGGTTGGGCCACTTAGAATATCTTCTTCTAGAAGCCTTCTTACACATCTTTTCACTCCAAGCACGCCCTGCCATTCCTTGACCGTCCCCCACCACTGCCTAAACCAGGCACCAATGAAAGCCGGCCGATAATCAGTTAAAGAGGACTTCTGGAAGCCACATGCCTCAGACCATGTTGTCTTAGAGCATCGGAACCAGGGAATCGATTCCCACAAAACTCATTCATTTGGGGTACCCGGCCGTGAATGCGCTGGAGACCTGGGCTGAATGCGAAGGGTTTGTAAGGATGCCATGATCAGGGTTCGTTAACCTTTGCACCTTGGGGGCAATGCTCCCTTCCCTCAGCTATGGTGGCCCCCATGTGAGCCGGGGGTAAGGGGAGACTCACTGCGTCTCCCAAAGTGATTTGTAAAATGCAAAATTCCTAGGGACAAGAACTCTTGCTGGCTCATTTTTTAACAAGCACAGGTGATGTGGGTAGTCAATTGCCTTCTGTGGCCTATAAAGGCTGAAAGGTCATATAATTTTGTTCATCCATCCATCCATCCATCCATCATCCATCCTTCCATCCTTCCATCCATCCATCCATCCATCCATTCATCCTTCCATCTATCCATCCATCCTTCCACCACCCATGTTACCACCCATGCATGCACGCATACATCAATCTATGTATCCCTCTATCCATCCATCCATCCATCCATCCATCCATCCATCCATCCATCCATCCTTCGACTATCCATGTTACCACCCATGTATGCACACATACATCAATCTATGTATCCTTCTATCCATCAATTCATCTATCCATCCATTCACCCAATCACATTACCATCTATCCATGCATCCATCCATCAATTCCACCAGCCAGCCAGCCATCCTACCATCCACCCACATCTCCTGCAATACATGCATCCATGTAGGCCTATCCATGCATCCACCTATGCGTCCATCCTTCCATCCATCCATCCATCCTTCCATTCTTTCATTTAAGCATCCAACCACATAACTATATATCCATGCATCCATCCATTCATCCATCATCCTTCCATCCATCTTACCATCCAACCACATACCCAGCTGTTTATGCATCCATATTTCCGTGCACTCACCTATATATCCATCCTTGCATCCATTCATCGTTTTTCCATCCCTTCATCTATCCATCCACAAATTTGTCCATCTCAGTTGGTGGAAGTCTCGCATTTGTTGCTGTCCATGCCATTGCCACAAGGTTTTTAATACTGTTTCTATCTGAAACCAACATCTTCATTCTCACGATCATTGACGCTCTGTGGCAGCACTTCATCTTGGAGGTTTTCCTTTTGCAACGTGTTCTATCTGAAGCCACCATCTTACTTGACCATATTCCTTATGATCACTGAACTTATCACTTTGCGACGGCAGTGCTGGAGCCAATGCTTCGGAAACTGTTATCAATGTCAGGGTATTTCGACCAGAATCCAACATTCTAGACCTTACAGTTATTCATCTTACGACCGTTTTGCATCTGTGTTGGCACCAGTGCCTTGGACATTTTCTTCATGCACACCATGGCTATATGACGTCACGATCGTGCCTTTTTAAAAATGACCTCGCCGTCACCGATCTGACCATTGTATGGCTTCAGTGTTGGCGTCATTGCTGCCAGCGCTGATGTCACCTGATCCATCTCTTCCAGCCTGACTGTCAGTGGAATTTTGCTGTTTCCGTTAATAATACATCAAGAAACATATTATTAAAAAACCTAACAATCTATCCATCCAGCATGATGTTTACAGCAGGTTTGAGCTCGACCTGCAAACACTGGGACACAGTTACAAACAACAGCTCAGTCAGTGCCTGGGATTGTCTGTTGTTTTGCCTGATGTTGGTCACGGGTAGAGGCTAGCTGGGAATACAGCTCAGTCAGTGCCTGGGATTGTCTGTTTTTTTGCCTGATGTTGGTCACGGGTAGAGGCTAGCTGGGAATACAGCTCTGTCATCTCTCGCAAGCAAACGCGCATTTCCCCAAACGAGGATCGAGGGGGTCAAACGAAGGCTGCCTGCATCGAGTTGGCATGACGCAGTGTTGTAACAACGTGGGCCGTATTACAGCATTGAGTTCGTGTCCACTGGTGGATCCCAAGACTGAAGCAATACTGGATATTTTATAACACCGACTTTGTCATCACTGGTGAATCCTAACGCCACCTTCCCGAGGTGATTACGGCTCGAGCGGAACATTTGCATTCCACCACGTCATCCAGCGACGCCGTTGCTAAGGTAACGACGTCGTGACATAGCGTCGAGGCCGCCTTCATGAAGTTTGTGCAATGGAGAAGCAGTCACGTCAACAAGAAGAGTCCATCATTCTTCTCTCTGACAGTGTCTGCAGTGTTGAGTGCAACAGAGTTTGACTGGTTCGTTCGATATTTTAACGTCGATAGTAGCTAATGTAGCAAAATGACCACTCAATGAAGCACAATGCAATGTTTTTTAAAAATAATGTCGTTTGTTAAAACGAAGGCGTGTTGAAAAAGAGACAAGCAACAATGGAGCAGAAAGACTAAATAAAAAGCGCAAACTTGCGACTAAAATGTCGACAGCAGATACAAAATAGATGATATGATGTGGTGTTATGTAGTGTCGTGCGTTGCGTTGTGATGTGATATGATGATGTGTGCTGTGACGTAATGTGCGTAAAGTGGTGTGGCATGGTATGGTGTGACGCGATGTGTGTGTGTGTGTGTGTGTGTGTGTGTGTGTGTGTGTGTGTGTGTGTGTATGTGTATGTGTATGTGTATGTGTGTGTGTGTATATGTGAGCACGTCTGCATATGATTTCATGTGTGATCCTCATGCGATTATGTTTCACATCAGAGCCAGTTTTACAGAATGGGGAAGCTAGAACTGTGACGATTTTTTCATCACTCATTTCCGATGGGTTGCAATGTTGACAGAGGGTCTCGATCACTGCGGAAAAGGTTTTGCAGGCAAAACTGCCATCTAACATTCAATAGAGTGACCTCTTGTCTTCCCTTAATGCTGCTTTGGCATCTCTTCATACGCATAGAATTTGAAAAGTGGCACAGCTTTCGGACGCATGAAACAGTTCTTTACCATGTCATGCATTCAAAACCAAACACACAAACAAACAAGGCAGCACATGAACTTGGCATCGATCAGCTAAACAGGAGCTGCAGGAAAGACTAAGAATACCGCGATGAAATGCTTCAGCTGTCTCTCGTGAACTGACAAACTTTTTTGTTACGTGCATCTGTCTCGCCTGGCGTGCTGGGTTACGTGATGTAGATTTGTTGCGGGAAAAATTCTGGCGATGAAGAGTTTCAAGCTGCGAAAAGGGAATTATTTTCCTGTGGCGGCTGTTTTGTTTGTGTTTTTAGTCTTCGAAAGATCGGGAAGACCAGGAGGCTGGAAAAAGAGAAAGACAGAGAGAGGGAGAGAGAGAGAGAGAGAGAGAGAGAGAGAGAGAGAGAGAGAGAGAGAGAGAGTGAGAGAGAGAGAATACGAATGCGAAAGCGATTGCGAAAAACAAGTATGGACCCCGGGCCCATTGCAAGAAAGAAACCACAACAAAACAAACAAAATCGGGTAGAATTCTTGTACAACCACAAATCTGGCGTACATGCGGAATAGCGCCAAGTCAACCTCATCAGAGTAATTGCTGCCCGATACGCCAGACAGCGCGTGCTTGCCCGTTTGACGCGATGACGACGGCCTTCGATGCTGGTCACAGGTATTCTTGGATGCTTCCTGGTCTGGAGGAGCCGCAGATGGAAGGAGCGACGTGGAGACTAGTTTCAGATCAAAAGGGCTGGCAGGTCGTGATGAGTTTTTCCCGTCGCAGTCGACATGGTTGAGCGCATTAGAAGAATTCACCCACGAAGCCTGACCCAACTCATCACCGTCAGCTTGTGCGGCTTCTTCTTCCACAGAGCTGTTGGAACATTTCCTGTGTGTCTCTCCCGAAAGGATTCTGCAGTCTTGATAGTGTACATGTAGAGGGCCTTTCACTATTGTACACAGTGTGTTAGAGACCACAACACACTCGGCTTTACTGCAATGAATACGATGTGTTAAGGAAAAAGTATCTTGACCAATGCCTGACTGACAAAATAAAGGAAAACTTTAACATCCTACTTAAAGGTCACAACATTGTTATAACAAGAAAGGTTTCAATGCACATCCATTATGCGTTTTAACTTCGGGAACTGAAACTGAGTGACTGATACAAAGCGAAAAGAATGAAACACCTAGAAACACATAAAGCAGGAATAGAAATATATGTGTAATATCCAACGAAAGTCGGTTCATGTTGGTTCACAAATTGTATGGGCTGTCGGCCTGCCAATGAATCAGTTCAGTTCAGTTTTATCTCTCTGAGTCAGTCAGAAACAGAAACAAAAGAAAACCATCTCTGGTTCCACTTGACAATTAAAAAAGACTGCGTTTTTAGAAAGTGCGTTTGCATGTACGGTGGTAATAATATGTGCATGAATAAAAATCAAACGATTATCTTGGAAAACTGATAATCAATCTTTAGCTTGTTGGAAAATAATATGAGGAAGAGGGACCTAATTGGATTCGAAGCAAAAAATATTTTGGCAGATTGACGGAGGGGATTTTCTTAAGCGCTCATTGCGCGACAGCCAAATTGTTTCTTCTTGACAAGACCGTTATCATGCAGTCCTGGGAGACTTCTGTTTGCCAGCGTCGACTCAAAATCGAGTTTGCATGGAATTTCTTTGTCTGCACCGATGTCTTGAGCTGTCGTGCCGCGCGTGCAGTTTTCATATGAATTACGCCCTGCGTGCATTCTGCACGCCAAACTATGTCCTTTGCGACCCTTCCTTGTTCTTTCTGCAAGAAAGAATTGTTTGATAACAGCCGTTGCTTGGAAAAAGAGAGGAAAATGTGGTGTAAGTTTTCTCACGACAAACGTCAGCTGGACGTGTTGTGGCGGTGTCTACAATGTATTCAGATGCAAGACAACATGACATTCAGACGCATCATTTCATTGTGATATTTTGCACAGTGCTGAGAATACAGACCAAACGCTAGTGTAAGGAAACTAGATGAGAACACAATTCGCATCACATTATAAAATTTCCATTCAAATTTGTCAGTGAAGTGATAAATACCAGGAAACATGGCAGCTTTGAACGTTCACCTGAAGAAATGAAGAGCAGATAAAAAATTAATTCCTGACGTCCTGACTCACTTTTCTACCCAAGCTGAAATGACATGCAGTCGCTTGTGCAGTGTGTGGTTCATTCTGCATGGAGAAGGAGGTTTGGATACGGGAAAAAGGAAGAAAAAAAGAGAAGAGAAAGCGATATATTTTCGTGGCAGAAAAAAAGGGGGCGCACGAAAGAAAAACAGGGGGAAGGAGGAGTAAGGTATGAGGATGTTTAATCATAAATTACCCACTTAACGTCATGATCCCACATAAGAATTCAATTTTCGTACTTCGAAGTTTCCATGAAGTACACCGTGTTC